>PITA01006507.1:0-99633 GCA_004023965.1 Spilogale gracilis
GCCTGGGTGGCTCAGTTGGTTAAGCGACTGCCTTCGGCTCAGGTCATGATCCCGGGGACCCGGGATCAAGTCCCACATCGGGCTCCCTGCTCGGCAGGAGGCCTGCTTCTCCCTCTCTCACTCCCCCTGCTTGTGTTCCCTCTCTAGCTGTGTTTCTCTCTGTCAAATAAATAAAATCTTTAAAAAAAAAAAAAAAAAAAAAGAACCCAAGAACACTGAAATTCCAATTCAATCTTGTCAACATGGGAAAAGACAGACTCAAGACATTAAAATGACAGAGCCTTTATTTCTTTAATTATCATTCACTGGGGAAATTTCTCCAAAATTCCATTTTAGGGAATTATTTCCCTAAAATAGTTATTTCCCCAAATTAGATAGGATACCATGCCATTACCCAAATCTTTTATAGTAAGTGGGGAAAGGCACTAACAGTCTTTTAAAAATTAAATCCTATTTGTCAATAATACCTTCCTGTCTATAGGATCATTTTATTCTCTGTTGAGATCCAGATTTTGTATCTATTGATACAATACTTTTACTTTTTGAAATTCTGCAATTTTATTATCACCTTGAAATATGACTTGTGAATCTACATTTATTATTACACAATTTTACCATGATCCATAAGGCTCTTTCTATAAAATAACCAATGACAGAAGTTGGGCTGTTGAAAAAAATTGAGGGAAGAGGACTGTTGGGTTTTAGAAACAATGACTCTGTCAAGTAATAGGACATAAAGATAGAAGCATTCAATAAAAAATAGTGCTTAGTGAAAAAGCCGAGGCCAGAGATATCCATTGTGGAGGTCACTGGAGCTTTGGGAATAATGGCAAAAGGACCAGGCCTTGGACAGTGGCTGGCACTAAGCACACACTCCATAAACGTCTGTCAGACAGATGAGCAAGCCTGGGTGATGGGGGAGCAGCAGGAACAAAGACGTCAGGCCACAGGGCTAAGAATTAGCACCTGATACACTCGGTTAAATCACCGGATAGACTAGTGATACCCCAGAAAATTAATATAATTTATATCTGAGGTTCACATATATTTATTTTTCCATCTAAGGCTTCTTATCTTTTTTTCTTTTTTTTTAATTTTTATTTATTTATTTGACACAGAGAGAGATCACAAGCAGGCAGAGAGGTGGGCAGAGAGAGAGGAGGAAGCAGGCTCCCTGCTGAGCAGAGAACCCGATGCGGGCTTCGATCCCAGGACCCTGAGATCATAACCTGAGCTGAAGGCAGAGGCTTTAACCCACTGAGCCACCCAGGCGCCCCCCCCTTTTTTTTTCTTAAAAGGATTTATTAGAGAGAGAACGAGAGCAAGAGAGAGAATGGAGCAGGGTGGGAGAGGGGGTATAGGAGGGGGACAAGAAGACTCTCTGCTGAACACAAAGCCTGACGTGCAGCCGGATCCCACCACCCTGAGATCATGATCTGAGCTGAGATCAATAATCGGATGCTCAACTGACTGAGGTTCCCACATGTCCTCAAGATTTACTTTTCTAATTACGTTTAACTTAGGCTAATGTAATAAGTTCTCTGAAATTCTTAAGACTTCCTTTTGAGGGGCACCTGGGTGGCTCAGTTGGTTAAACGACTGCCTTTGGCTCAGGTCATGGTCCCAGAGACCCGGGATCGAGTCCCACATCAGGCTCTCTGCTCGGCAGGAAGCCTGCTTCTTCCTCTCTTGCTCCCCCTGCTTGTGTTCCCTTTCTATTGTGTTTCTCTCTGTCAAATAAATAAAATATTAAAAAAAAAAGACTTCCTTTTGAGGGGCACCTGGGTGGCTCAGTTGGTTAAGCGACTGCCTTCGGCTCAGGTCATGATCCCAGAGACCCGGGATCGAGCCCCACATCAGGCTCCCTGCTCCACGGGAAGCCTGCTTCTCCCTCTCTCACTCCCCCTGCTTGTGTTCCCTCTCTGGCTGTGTTTCTCTCTGTCAAATAAATAAATAAATAAATAAATAAATAAATAAATAAATAAATAAATAAAATCTTAAAAAAATATATTTTATGTATTTGTGTGTGTGTGTGTGTGTGTGTGAGAGAGAGAGAGAGAGAGAGAGAGAGAGCACACGCACGAGCAGGGGAGCGATAGGCAGAGGGAGATGCAGGCCTTGATCCCAGGACCTTGAGAACATGACCTGAGGTGAAGGCAGACGCTTCACCAACTGAGCCACTCAGGCGCCCCAAGACTTCTAAAATTGTACTGCTAGTAGTTGAGGGGAAAAGACTCATCTCAAAATCACAGACTGTCTTTTGGCTTGTAAGAGGGAAAGAACTTGAATATAACTTTGAAGTCTATTATTCTTTGCTCTAGAAATAATATCCTAAATTGTCTATTTACACACCTGTCAAGAAATTATCACCCCGTTCTTAGGAAACTACAAAGTCCTCAGGAACCTAAATAGAAATGTTTTCATCTGCTCACTCAAACTGTCTTTCTTGCACACAGAGCACAGGCAGACAGCGGTCTGGGCAGTGCTCACGTCCAGGGAGCAGAGACGCCACAAGATCTTCTGATGAGGCAAATTATCATATACTGTGGACTGCAGTCATCCCTGCACACTGTTGATTTTCTTTGAAAGAAACACAAAGCGCTCAAACTGTTGGGTGTTCTCTTCTTTGAAGGATGATGAGCAACAGCTAAGACAGAGAAGACCCCTGCAAGGACAGGCACGGCCGCGGCGCTGGGGTTGACAAAACTGAGGAATTCACGTTCCGGTAAAGACAGGATCAGCTGTACCCGCCCAGGCTGGCCAGAAGAGAAACCCACCTAGGGGCAGGTTTCGCCACGCCTGGTGGACAAACTGCCAGTCATCTGGGCCAGAAGGAGATTCCAGATCACGCTGGACAAAGATAAGGGGAAAACTCTTTTCCCTTTCTGGGCTTTGGGGGTATCTGGGAGCATGAGCTCTCATAAGGGAAAGCATGCCGCGGACTGCCCTAGTCATCTACGTAAACTGGCTGGAGCTACACAGAGATGGAGCAGAAACTAGGCACAGAGATTCATGAGGATGGGCTCAGGGGCCCCGAGACGGCCCCAAACAGCTAACGTTGCTGACTGCCACCTGTGATAGAATGCTCTTCCATTACCCCTAAAGCTCCAGTCAGAGCCTGTGAAAAGTTGTAGTTTATTTTCAATGTTGAAAAGACTTCTGGGTCTGGTCCATGCTTGGCAAAGAGCAAAGCAAAGGAGAGATGAACATTTCTGTCCGTCTAGGTCAGAGGAAGGATTCAGAGTGGCCAGACAGGAATGGACGTGCGCGGGGGCAGACAGTGTCTGGGAAGGTCCCCAGAGCAGAGGCCGCACGTGGCAGACAAGGCGTGGAGGGACATGGCCACCTTGTTTTGAGAAAACACGCAGCACTGTCCTCGCCCTCCCCCCCCAAGAACACAAGGACTCCCTGAACGGGGGCTCAGTTCCAGTGTGGAGAGGCAGGAAACTCAATCCTAATTCACACATTAATGTGTGTTATTTTTTTTTAAAGATTTTATTTATTTATTTATTTAAGATTTTATTTGACAGCGAGAAACACAGCGAGAGAGGGAACACAAGCAGGGGGAGCGAGAGAGGGAGAAGCAGGCTTCCCGCCGAGCAGGGAGCCCGATGTGGGGCTCGATCCCGGATCTCCGGGATCATGACCTGAGCCGAAGGCAGTTGCTTAACCAACTGAGCCACCCAGGCGTCCCAAGTGTTATTACTGCTGTAATAATGTCACGGGCTAAGACTCTCTGTGACATTAACACTGAAATAACTGTCCCTGACCCCACTCCAGTTCATAGCAAAGGGGAGGGAGCCTGGGATCGCCCGCTGTGAAGGATCACACATGCAGCCAACAACCAGAGGAAAAGTGTAAGAATATGCTTTCACTCAACACTTCACATTTCAATCAAATGAGCAATTCAAATACACTATAATGTAAACAATTTCCAGAGTTCAAACTGAGAACACTGAACATAACACCTGACTTCCCTGAGTTTTCTGTGACTGACATAGGGTGACCTGGCACCTCCTGGTGACCTCACACCCACAAGGTGACGTAGCATCTGCATGGTGACATCACGCTCTCATGGTGATGTCATGCCCGCACAGAGAAGGACACCAGTCCGTACAGGTACATACCTGATTCTCTGTTCTCCGCGGCTCGCTCTTTCTCCTCTTCCCGTATTTCGTCTTCCGCATGAAGTAAATCAGACACGATATCATTCACAGTTCTGTAATTCTCCCCGGTGCTCAGGATCCTACTCTGCACCGTCTGCCTCACCAGGTTTCTACTGAAGCCCATCTCCAAGGCTGCCTTCACGACAGGGGTATTCATCATGACCGTGTCTTCTGAATGGTTTTCTCCAGGTCCAAAATGGACAACTACATGAAATAAAGGATTTCACCATGTTGGGAGAGTCTATATATCTTATGAATTGGAAGTTATTACAGTTTCAAAAATATAAAGACCAGGAAACATGGGCATTGTTTTACATTAACTTTGTTAAATTTAAAATCATGATGTTCATGTCCAGTCACAAATAAAGAACGTGGAATACTGTACTGCCATACAAAATATGTGTTATTGGGCATAACGAAGAGTGGGAATAAGGACGGGATGTCAGGGATCCCCGACCACCGAGCATTCTTTTCTCCCCATGATAAATGAACAAATGAGCTTTCTAAAATGAGTATGTTTTCCACATTTTTCAAAGAGGCCACTGTCCTCACTCCCCCCCACTAGAGGCCACTCACTAAGGGGCCTCCTACCGCACCTCTCCTGTCTAGTGCCTTCCCGGCAATGCTCCAGAGTATATGTTCATGAACACAAACCCAACTGTGTTGCCTTCCTTCAGAAACCCCAGGGACAATTCCATTGTTCTCATAAATACCCCACTGTGGCTCACAAGATGCCACCCATCCACACCCTGCTCACCCCTTCAGTCTCATCACCTGCCACTTTCTTTTTTTTTTTTAAGATTTTATTTATTTATTTGACACAGAGAGAGATCACAAGTAGGCAGAGAGGCAGGCAGAAAGAGAGGAGGAAGCAGGCTCCCTGCTGAGCAGAGAGCCCAATACGGGCCTCGATCCCAGAACCCTGAGATCATGACCTGAGCCGAAGGCAGAGGCTTAACCCACTGAGCCACCCAGGCGCATCTGCCACTTTCCTGTTCCCACGTGACACGTAAGCCCAGAATTCACAAACGGATGGCTCTCGGGTCAAACTCAGCCTGCAGGGCTGACTGCTCTGAGCACGGGCCCGCCTCCTTCAGTTGCCACTCTGACCATACAGAAGTTTGTTCGGTTCTGCAAACGTCCCTGTTTTGTTTTTGTCACTTAAGGCTTCCATGAAGTCTCTGCCTAAAATACTCTTTTTCTCCCTCTGTCAGATGCTTAATTCCTACTCTTCCCTTTGATTCTGTGCTAAGGCAACTACTTCCTCTGGAAAGGCTTTCTCATCCTCCAAGGTCAGGGTGCACGGCTCCTCACGGGCTCCAACAGCACTGCACCCTTTACTTTTTCAACCATATCCCTTCCTCCTACCTGTGTCCTTGTCTGTATCCCTGGGACTATTCGCTCATGAGAGCAGGAGCTGTTTACCCTGTTCTGTATTCTTTCCTCAGAGTAGCAGACACACAATAAATCTGTACTGAACTGAATTAAACCCTAGAGAATGGAATAGAACAGCTGGTTCAAATACTGGCTTTATGCCCTTTTAGGTTTGGCCTCAGAACACAGGTCATTTAACCTCTCTGAGCCTCAAGATCCCCGTTGAGGGGTTAATATTTTCTACCCTCTTCATTTTACAGAAGGAATATGTGAGCAATCAAATGTCGTAGTGCCTGTGTGCCCCCAAGGTCTGAGAACCAGGGCGAGGCGGCTTGCATGTTGTCTATTAAAACTACAGATACTCAAGTATATACTGTGTGTATATGTATATAGATCCATATATGACTTAATACAGTAGCTTGAAAGTGGAGACCAGAAGTCTGGTTCCTTAGACAATTGCAAGCACAATGAAGTTTGAAAAACACCAACTTAATGCACTGACAGCAGATCACATAGCACATCATACAAATGTACATTACAACCGTTATCAGCTTTGAATTTCCACCAGTATCCATCGGTTCTATTTAAATGCAGTAATTACTGTCATTATACGTACTTGGTGATTCAGTATTTTCATCCTCTGTGTTGTCTGAAGTAGATAACAGCTACAGGGAAAAAAAAGTGTATAAATTAAAATATAAGTCTTAGCCTATCCATTACGTTATAAATGAGTCAAGAGATCTATTTTATTCAACTTATTGCAAACTGACTTGCCTATAGGCAAAATTTTTTACCTTGAAAGCAATATGTCATTTACATCAACAGTTATTCTCTATACCATAAACTATTCTTCACAGAATCTATATTCATGAAGGCAAGAAAAGTGCTACACCCTCACAGTGATCTAGAAGACAATCATTGTCTGCATTTCACCCCAGCATCTTACATTTCCTGGGCATCGTTTGGGATAAGTTGGATCCTCTATCAGTTCTATTGACTGTGGCTAAAAAGTGTTTGAGCCTCAAACTATTATATACATTCCCATCTGCTTTTCCAGGAAGATTAGTTCCCATTCAGCACTTTGACTATATCCTGCCACACCCTTCTGGCCTGCCAAGTTTCTGCTAAAAAACCTCTGCTAGACTTACAAGGTTTCCCTTATATGTAACTGTCTTTTTTTCTCCTTGCTTTTTAGATTCTCTCTTTATCAGTTTTTGCCATTTAATTACTGTGTATCTTGGTGTGAACCTCCTTGGGTTGATTTTGTTGGGGGATCTCTCTGCCTCCTGGATCTGAATATCAGTTTCCTTCCCCAGATTCAGGAAGTTTTCAGCTATTAATTCTTCAAATAAATTTTCTGCCCCCTTTCCTCTCTTCTCTTCTTCTGATATCATTATTATGCAAATATTTTTATGCTTGATAAAGTCACTGAATTCCCTAAGTTTATTCTCATTTTGCATAATTTTTTTCTCTCTCCTGCTCAGCTTGGTAACTTTCCATTACTCTGTCTTCTAGGTCATTAATTCCTCCACTTCTTCCAGCCTGCTGTTCATTTCATCAAGAGTGTTTCTTGAGGCGCCTAGGTGGCTCAGTCATTAAGTGTCTGCATTCAGCTTATACCATGATCCAGAGTCCTGGGATCAAGTCCCATGTTGGGTTCACTGCTCAGTGGAAAGTCTGCTTCTTCCTCTCCCACTCCCCCTGTTTGTATTCCTTCTCTCACTGACTCTGTCAAATAAATAAAATCTTTAAAAAAAATTAAAAAGAGTGTTTCTCATTTGTCTGTATGTTATTCTTTATCTCTGGGTGTTACAGGCTCTCATGTCTTTCCTCAAGTCCAGTGAGAATCCAGTGAGATCATTGTTTTAAATTCTCCATCAGGCATCTTATTTCTATCTGATTGTTGGGTCTCCTGCTGTGATTTTGTTCTTTCATTTGAAACATATTCCTATCTGCTCATTGTGTCTAACCTTGTGTGTGTTTCTGTGTGTGACCAAAGTCAGCTCTACCTTCTGCTCTTGAAAGTAGTGACCTTATGAAAAGGAGTCCTGGAGTGCCCTGCGGTGTTGTGTCCCTCATTCTCCAGGACCTGAGACTCAGGGCTGTCTCCCATGTGTGTTGTGTGTGCCCTACTGTTGTGGCTGAGCCACTTTTGCCATCAGTCCAGCCATCTGTGGATGCTGTCTTGGCCTGCTTTAGGCCGGATCTTGTCCCTGAGTTGTTTGAGGGCCAGTCTGGGGCCACCTTGGGTGTGAGTTGAAGAAGACCAGAGCTGCAGTAAGCCCGAAGCACAGGGCACTTTCTCTGTGTTGTTCCTGAGAAGGCTTCACTGGTGGGCAGGGCCTGCAGGCAGGCCTGCTGTCTGCTCCCAGCCCGCTGCCCGAGCTGGGGATGGTGGAAGTGGTGCCGGCCAGTAGGAGCTGCCTGAGTGCTGCCAGTCCTGCCGCCCTGGTTTGGAGGAGCTCCCCCAAGAATGCACTGGATAGAGTGGATCCACAAAGTTCATGGTGCTACAAGGTTCGTGCCCATCATCCGGGTGGAGGGTGCTCACGGCACCAGGACTGAGGCAGCCCGGTGGAGGAGGAGGCGCGGTGCAGGCTGGCGGGCAGAAGTGTCAGCACCACCCTGCTTCCCGCACGAGGCCAGAGCTGGACCAGCTGGCCTCCACCGCCTCCACTCAGTAAATTCTGATCTGTCAGCGACTCCGCCTCCCATGTTCCCAGCTGCTTTTCCATCTGGCTTCTCACACTGCATCCCCATAGGCTGTTTCCTGTGCTGTGTTTTTCCTGGGCCCGGGACTCAGTTTCCTCTCACCCACCAGCTGTCGATTTTTAAATTTCCAGTTTTCAGCCCTGCTGGTTGTGAAAACTCATGAAATTCGGCCCCTCTGGTCTTCAAAGTCAAATGTCGTCTTCCCTGGGTGGGCTGCCTGGTGTGAGAGTGTTTGTCTCCCCCTCTGAGCCTGGGGTTCCTTCCCTCCCTCCCGCAGATGGCCACAGAGTCTCCACCCTTCCTGCCCTCCTCATGTGGCCTGCTCTCTACATTTAGCCATGGAGAGTCTGCTCTGTGAGTCTCCAGGTCATTTTCTGGGTTATTTATGCCGATGAGGGTGTTATCTAGTTGTATCTATGGGACGGGCAAGGTGGGCCCAGGGTCCTCCTGCTCCACCATCCTCCCAGCAACCTCCTTCCAGGAAGATTAGAAGGAGGAATAAATTTCTTTTTCTCAAGTCTTTTTTTTTTTTTTTAAATCATGTTTTAAATCCTACCATCCTAGCTATTTTTTCCCCTCAAATCGTTTAATTTATTGTAACCTTGTTACAGAAACACTTTGAGCTATACCTTAAATATCGTTTTTCAGGAGTTCTCTAATTCTGAGTCTGTTTTTATCCAAAGATAGTTTTTAGATCACTTTGAGAATATTTTTTAAAATGGGATGTACTTTTAAACCCACTCTTGTCTTTTCACTAAAGTACTACTCTCCGTAAGTATCAGAAAATAATTCCTCTGTTGCTAATTGATGATCTAAAGAAACCAACCCTACCTGTTCCAGTAGATGAGGGTAACTGGCTTGAATTTGACTGATGAACTCTTGTCCTTTGATGCGTATCAAGTACTCACACCTAAAATGTAAACAAAATTAAGTGTGGGGGGTATTTTAATCGCACCATTTGTAGCCTGTTCAATATTTCCAGTGAACATCCGCATACATGTAACCACCTGACACTCATCGTGCCTCCTGCAGTAAACGCAAGACGCCATAAGCGAGAGAGGCTGTGTGGCCGTCTGCCGCAGCAGGGGCTGCAGGGGTCGCGAGGCCCCCAGGCTCCGGGGCAAGGAAGACCGTCTCCACTCATAGCCTCTAGCTGCTCTCTTCAAACCCCCGACGATGGCTACAGACAGTCTGCACGCTGAGAACAGAGCCAAAGAGACACGGAGAAAGCTCTCTTGCTGATGACACAGCCCATACACGAGGTTTGTATGTTTAAAAGTTCACAAAATACAAGAAGGACAGGAGAAACAATGAGGAAGGTGAACACATTTTCTAGTAAGTTCAATCCACCCGAACTTGGCAATTCCTAGCTAACACACATCACGGTCTAAGTCCAGCACAAGATGAACCCCTCACACGGCCAACGCAAACTCACCCTTCTTTTCGTATATTCACAAAATTACCACCACAGGAAGCTGGCAGCACGGTTCAAACACTTCTGGGTAAGGTATTCTGCTTAATATTTTGTAACTTTTGAAATCTAAAATATTTGGGGCGTGTAAAGGTGCTATAAATAGAGCATTACACTAAAAACTTATATAAGGAAAGTAAGTTAGAACACTGTGCTTAGTAAGCAACATTAAAAACACTGAAAGTTTTGATCATGGGAAATATAATCGTAAGCCAAGTGATTTCAATAAAAAAAAAGGAGAGTGTAAATCAATATGGAATAGTCAAAAGTGTAAGAATTGACAATGAAGTGTTCTGTAGTGATGAAAACAGATGAGGCGGGCCTCTATCTGCCCTGACTACCCGACTTACTACTGCAACTTGCCTTGGATTCTGCCCACCCAGCTCTGTTTTTTCTTCTATCCGTAACACCTACTATCTTCTGATGTGCTACATAACTCATTTATTAAGTTTTTATTAATTGTCTGCCTCTCTTGCTATTAAATTAACATAGGAGACCAAGGGTCTTGGTTTTGTCCAGCTGAGTATTTTAACCATGGGAACAAGGCCTGGCAATAGACAATATTTAATGTTGAAGAATGGAAACATGTCTAAGACATAAGACTGATTAAAAAAAGTTTCAGGACAGTATATATAATATCTAATTCATGTAATATTATACATATTTATCTATATAGAGGCATGCATGAAGAAATGTCTGCAGAGATATTCACTAAAATGTTAACTGGTTCTCTTTATTCTCAAATGTTAAAATAACTTCATTTTTTAAAAATTTAAATTCAATTAATTAACTTGGAGTGTATATTGGTCTCAGAAGTAGAGGTCAGTGATTCATCCATCTCATACAAGACCCAGGGCTCATCATATCACATGCCCTCCTTCATGCCCATTCCCCAGTGACCCATCCGCCACTCCCCTCCCCTCCAGAAACCCCGTTTGTTTCCTATGATTAAGTCTCTTACAGTTTGTCTCCCTCTCTGAGTTTGTATTGTTTTATTTTTCCCTCCCTTCCCCTATGATCCTGTTTTGTTTCTTAAATTCCACGAGTTAGATCATATGATAACGTCTCTCTCTGATTTATTTTGTTGGCATAATACCCTCTAGTTCCATCCACGTCATTGCAAATGGCAAAATTTCTTTTTTATGGCTGAGTGATTCCATTGTGTGTGTGTACCACACCTTCCTTATCCATTCATCAGTGGGTCCCCTCTAGATATGAGAGTTCTGGACACTTACATTTTTTTCTCTGTACTTTTCTACAAGGTATGATTTTGGTTTTATAATGAACATACATTATTTTAAAACAGATGTACTTTTTTCTTATATGCAGAAACACTCTAAGCTTCCATCTTCCACTAAACAGGTTATTTTCCTAAGTAATCCAACCCAAATTTATTCACAAGTGCATATTTGAAACAAAGAGTTAAAAGCAAGAGCTGAGTCTAAGGAAAATACGTACAGCCCATTTCACAACAACCACTAACATTTGCCTAGAGTTTCACAGCAGTTACCTTGGAAACCACTTGGCGTGCTCCACCCACGGGTCGTCTCCAGACTCCCAACACCGCAGTCCACCATCACAGCAAAAGCATTTGACATCGTCACTGTGACCTAAAATTAATTTTGTACCAAAACCTATGAATTCCTGTACTGTGTGCATCCCAACCCTGTACAGTACAGCATGGGGACAGATTCTCTGATGCCCAGATGGGCATTCTTACCCATGTAATAGAAGCCCGCGGTGGCCAGCGGCTCGGGATGGACAGGCACGTGGGACGGCCAGCTGCAGAAGGTTTTCAGGCGGGCCGCGTGGGTCTGCATGCTCGCGTTGGACACGGTGCACCTCAGCGCGTCCTGGAGCTGACTTTCCACAAACGGGCAGTCGGGGAAGTGTCTCAGGTGTTCTGACAGAGCGTTATCATTTGGTTCCCAGTTGCTCAGCTTCCCACCGCAGGCGAAGCAGGCCACTCTGTCCCCAGGTCCTACATAGTAGAAGCCAGCTTGAGCCAGATCCTGTGCTGGCGGGGAAGCCAAGGGCCACGTCTGGAATGTGAGCAACCTGTCCTCTGCGGTTTTCACGGCACCCTCACAGGGGCTGGGCTTCCAGGGAGCAAAGTTCTGATTTGGTCTGAAGTTTATAAGATTCAATGGGAAGCTGGAATAAGACCCACTGAAATACCCTGTGTTTTCCAAACTGGGAGGCAGTGGGTGTGTGGAATTTGTCACTGGAGGAGGAGGAGGCAGGGAGCAGGCTGCTAGAACCGGGGCTGAATTTAGACTCCGAATGAAGGCACAGCTGGGATACAACTTCCTGTGCTTCTCAAGAGGATGGTCTCCGGGTTTCCAGTTGTCCAGCATCAGGCCGCAGCAGAAGCATTTGACCTTGTCGTTGATGCCGGTATAGTAAAAGCCCGCCCGCGCCAGACTCCGCTCGGAGACGGGGACGCCGGCCGGGAACGCCGAGTACGTGGACATCCGGTACAGCTCACACGAGTGGTTGTATTTCAGCTCAGACATCGGGCTGCTCTTCAGCAAGGTGGACAGGAACAGGCTATTCTGTACGACGTTCATAGTGAAGGGGACAGGGAGGAAAAGGGACTAGCCTTTCTCTGGGGAGGTAGTTTTGTGCATGGCTCTTGGTTTGGCTTCATGTTAATACTAGGTGGAGCACCTACCCCGGGACCGCTCTCGTCCTTCTCTGTGCGTTTAGGGTGTCGGCATGCCAAGAGTCTGTGTCTACACGGACACACCTCAAGGGACCATTACGTACACCGGCACCTTCGCACAACCTTTCCATCCACAGTGTAGACATGATGGTACACAGCACCTCACGAAGAAAATCTAGACCCTTCGTGAAAGCACAGAGCACTCTGGGTCAGCAGAGGCCACTCCGTGCCTGGTCCCGGGGCATGGGGCAGCGGCACTCAGCCAGCCTGCAGAAGGAACGTGGGACGTATGCCGCCAGCTTGTTTCCACGGGGTAAGGCTGTGCTCAGCAAGTGCTCTACAGAAACGAAACTCAAACTTGGTTTATTTCATTTTTGTTTTTTTTTTTTAATTATTAAATTTGGTAGCCAGAAAGAGAAAAATCGTAAGACTTTCCTTAAAAGAATGCATGACCCTATCTTACTGATTCTAGGATGCATCTTTTCAGTATCTCTGTTAGCAAGAGGTGTCTCACAAATAACATACCCTATTCTAATTAGCAGCATTTTAATTTCCCCAAAGTATTTAAAGTGACGGTGTGTCTCACGATCAATGACATCTTAGATGCAATGAAATGCAGCATATCCCAAATCTTACCCAAATTAGGTAATTTTTTCCCATAATAATTTTAATAGGGAAAACAAAACAATCTAGAACTTTCCTACAGAAGAGCTTCAATAGGAACAAAACTGGCTGATACATCTTAAGGCCTGTTTCAAAATTTATTAACTAAGAATTACTTTCCATTCTCAGGAGCTTAGGTGCTGAGCCATAGTGCTTCTATTCCAAATAAATTATCAGGATGAATGCATTCTTGATTCCCACTCGTGAGAGGTCTTTCCTGCATATTTCTCTAATTTAGCAGAGGGCTGAATATTTACTCTTTGTTCTAGAAAACTGCCTCTCATTTTTCGATCTTTACCAGTCACAAGTTCCTTTTTACTATGCCCCATTGCAGGCTCCAATAGGTTCCAGTGAGAAGCACTTCCCCTTTATGCCCACAAGTCAGATTCAAATCAAGATTATTGTCACTTTCCAGTTACAACTCATAGGACTAGATTCAGTCACATGAGCTAGGTTTTTTAAATTCACATTCTTTGGATACCAAAAACTCCAGTTCACTATTGAATTTGTTTATTCATGCACAAAACTACCTCCCGGAGATTAGACTAAGTCCCTTTTAAGGGTTTTAGGCCTCCATTTTGAGATGTATTGGTTTATAGAAAAAACTGGAAAAAATCTGGAAGAAGTTGAATAGTTTGCCTTTTGTAAAACCTGTTTTAAAAAAAAGGAGGACAGTTTTAAAAGTCAAATAATTCATATCTGTAACACAGTGCTCCCTTTTCATACCTTCTCCCCAGCACAGAGCGCTGCTCATGCGGGACCGCGTACTGTACCCACAAGGTCCTGCAGCACACCAGGCAGCGACCGACAAATCCTGGGGGGACCTGCGGGCTCAGGCTGGCGCCAGCAGGGGCACGAGAAGGTCCGGCTCACACTGGATCGGACCTCCGTGCTTGATTCATTCCTGTAACTTGTTATTTTGGAATTAATTTATACAGAGAAGAATTACAGAAACAAGAGAATTCTGACACGCACAGCGCTGGACTTCCCCGGGGCCAACCCCTCCCTGAGCTGAGCAGAACCACCAAACAGTCCCAGGCACGGGACTTGAGCCCCAACACAGGGTTGACCAACTGGCATGCCTGCTCCACTCTCCCATCTTCTAAGTATGTCTGCTCTTAGATGACAGGGGGGTTTTGTTTGTTTTTTAAAAAAAATTTATTTATTTGAGCAAGAGAACGAGCGAGTACTAGCAGGGGGAGTGGTAGAGGGAGAGGGAGAAGCAGACGCCCCGCTGAGCAGGGAGCCTGATGTGGGACTCGACCTCAGGACTCCAGGTTCATGACCCGAGCTGAAGGCAGACCCTTAAGCCACTGAGCCCCCCAGGCGTCCCAGGATCACAGGTTTTTTTCTTTAATGTTCTAATTAATTACCAACATTTTGAAAAAATATTTTATTTATTTATTTATTTGACAGAGAGAGATCACAAGCAGACAGAGAGGCAAGCAGAGAGGAGGAAGCAGGCTCCCTGCTGAGCAGAGAGCCCGATGTGGGCCTCTATCCCAGGACCCTGAGATCATGACCTGAGCCGAAGGCAGAGGCTTTAACCCACTGAGCCACCCAGGTGCCCAATTACCAACATTTTTTAAAAGTAAGAGATTTCCCATGACATTCTAGATCCCAAACTCCTCTTGAAAACCCAACGGGCAACAGGGTAGTTCCCGCATGACGACAGGGAGCTGGCTGCGAGCGGTGCCTTCACCGTCTCCAGCAGGCACACCAACTCTGACACCGAGACTGGGGCCCAGTGTCACTGAACGGACACCATGGTTCTTCTGACGGGACCATTAGGAAGAAAGTAAAATTTGGGGCACCTGGGTGGCTCAGTTGGTTGAGCGACTGCTTTTGGCTCAGGTCATGATCCTGGAGACCCGGGATCGAGCCCCACATCGGGCTCCCTGCTCAGCTGGAAGCCTGCTTCTCCCTCTCTCAGTCCCTCTGCTTGTGTTCCCTCTCTCGCTGTGTTTCTCTCTATCAAATAAATAAATAAAATCTTTAAAAAAAAAAAAAAAAGAAAAGAAAGTAAAATTTCTTTTCTTAGTACCGGTCTGTCGAAAGTGACAAAAATGCAAAGTGCACCAAGAGAGACAAGTTTGGGGAAAAAATGAAGGTACCGTTTTTCTTTGTGGAAAAAGAGAGTATTCCTACCTGTTAAGATATGTACATAAAGTATGTTTTTGTTTAAAAGAGACAACCCACTTGTGTTCGTTTGTGTCCCCTGCCCAGCCTGTCCACTGTCGGGGCCACACACGCAGGCCCAGAGCTACCGAAGCCCGGCTGCAGATACCAGGCACACAGACGCCCACAGAAACGTAGGCAACAGCTTATGATAAGAGTACCAGGATTTTCCAAGATGCCCACCCCGCATCCTTGCAAATTCTCTTGGCGGCTTCCACACATAGACCTCTGAATTCTCTGCACCGAACGCCACGTCATGGGCTGGGGCCACCGCCCTGCACAGCTGTTCGCGGCCGAAGCAGTTCCCTAGCCCATTGCCCGCTGCAACCCTGAAGCCTTCAGGATCCTTCCCAAAGTTCTGCCCCCTCCCCTGTGGAAGACTGCTTTCTGCGTCCGTCCGTAAGAGACCTCACTGAGCAATAACACTTTCACACCCCCAAATCCATGCCTTTCTCCCTACAACCCACCTGCTGCTTCAGAAATCCTGCTCCCAACTCTGGCCTCCTCCCTGCTCCTCTGCTCTCTCCGATTCTTCCTTCCAGAGAACAGACATGCTGAAGTCTGTCTTGGTTTCAGAATGAGAACAGCAACAAAAACCCTCTTTCAACCCCACTTTCAATTCTAGAAACTATAGTTGATTCTTGAACAACGCAGGGGTCAGGGGCACCCGTCCTCCCACACTGTTGAAAATCTGACTGTAACTGTGGACTCCCCAAAACTTTGTTAACAAACTGCAGCTGACTAAAAGCCTTACTGGTAACAGTCAATGAACGTATTTTGGAAGTCATATGATTATGTACTGTATTTTTACAATAAAGTCAGCATAGAAAGATGTTAAGAAAATCAAAGGAAAATGCATTTACAACACTATACCATACTTACGTAAGTGTACCATACACATATAAGTGGCCATGGGTGGTTCGAACCCTGCTCTGCAGGGTTCTTTCTCTTCGCAGCCCAGTGAAAGCAACCGTGTCCACAATTAAGGCCTCCCAGTACAACTGGATTTAGCCAACACCACTTATAACTACTGTCAACATTAATATTACCAAAGCCTTCTTTCCCAAAACTTACGGAAATGCTTACTCGGGGACCCACTTCCTCTTAAGAAGCATCCTACCCCAAGGGCGCTTGGGTGGCTCAGTGGTTGAAGTGTCTGCCTTCGGCTCAGGTCACAATCTCGGATCCTGGGACCAAGCCCCACATCGGGCTCCTTGTTCAGCGGGGAGCCTGCTTCTCCCTCTCTCTCTGCTCCTCCCTCTCCCTCTGCTCCTCTCCCCACCCCCAGCTGGTTTGCTCTCTCACAAATAAGTAAAATCTTAGAAAAGAAGTGTTTTCCTTCCTTGGCCTCTTGATACCACTCTGGGATCGCTGTCTCCTTTTTAGTGGTTCCCTCTCAGAATGGCTCAAGGTCTCAGCCTCTTCTCTTAGCAGTTCTGATGGACAACCTTCTTGATCCCAGGGCTGGTGGGTGTCTCCACCCTCCTGGGCCCCTGGTAGATCCACAGCTCTGAGGCTGGACACCTTCCTGCTTCCCCGAGATGGTGAGGTCCTTCAGAGCACAACCAGCTTTCAGCTCTGGACCTGCCTCCCCATGAAACGGAGAAACTTGCTGGACAAGGGAAGATCAGCAAACTTGACCCAGCACCCTATGACCACAACACTCTCACTTGCATAGTATTGAGAACTTCAGTGTTAAGTTAGTAACTACAGAGTCTGCTCCCTGATAGTTTAACATCAGAATTGAAGTCACAGGTCCTGGGTTTTCAGATACCCTTCAGGCCCTCCTGGCAGAGGGCTCCACCTTTGGCAAGAAAATCTTCATAAGCCCGAGCATGCTTATTAGCCACCAAGATGATCACGGTAACCACCTGAAACATAACCTGAAAGGGCTTTGGCAGGCGTCCCTGCACACAGAAGGCATTAGCAGCAGCTGGTCCTACCAATGACTACTAGCAAACCAAGTTAATACTACTGTTAGTTTAGCATCGGCTCAGTGCCCCCCAAAACCGGGCTAACTAGATGAAGTGCACTACGGGCTTCCCATGCTGCCCACTAGGACAGCGACCAGAAATCTACCCTCTGTGCCAACGCGCACCAACATTCGCTCCTCCACGGGGTCATAAGCGACGTGATTGGGTTGTTCCTGTGAAGTTTTGGGACAGTCCGCAAGCTCACGGTGCACCCTCTACAGCGCGGAGACACCACTAGGCCCTGGGGGTCACCTCCTCAAGAGGGTCTCCCGCCCCACGGGCTCACCGCTGACTGGCGCGGGAGATGCACACAGGCAACGGGGTCCCCGCAGCGCCCTCTAGCCCTCGGGTCTCCCGGCCGACCCTCGTCCTCCACCCCAGTGCGCCCCACCTGCGCAAGGGGAGGTCCGCGCACGCACACCCGGGGCCCGTCGCCCGCCCCCGAGGCCCCGCGCCCATGGGAGGGAGGTCCGCACTCGCGCACCCGGCGGCCCGTTACCCACCTGCGCCCGAGGCCCACGCGCGCTAGCGGCTGGAGCTGGCGGTGTCCTCGGGTGGGCGCGGGCGCCCTGCTCTGCGGTGCGGGCGGGAGGCCGACGGGGCTTTTAGCGTCGCGGCCGGCCGGCCCTCCCCCCATCCGGGCGGCCCGCGGCGGCCGGTGCTTTCCTCGCAGGACGTGGGGGAACTCCGCGGTGGTAACCACACGCACTTCCCCTAAGCAGCGGCCTGGCAAGCTCCCCGGGGGATTTCCGCGACCCGGGGGCGCTTCTGTGCCGGCCGCGGCCTTTCCGCCCGCGGTTGGCTGCGGCCACGAGTCGCGGCGCCCGCACTTGGACAGCCCGGAGCCCCGCCACCGGGAAGGGTGGGTGGGGGTGGGGCGCAGGGTTCTCCTGCGCGGGTTATTTGTGCTGTTGGAAACACTGAGATGGCCTTTCGAGTTTCCGGGATTGAAACTTTTTTTTAGTGCTGGGTTGGTTGTTTTCATAACTAGGGTGGCTGGGCTATACAAGTGAGTTCCTCCCTCCGGCCTGTCGTCGCGCATCGGAGATCTCTCCGGACCGTGGAACTCTCCTGGAGAGCCGCAGTCCGCGCCCGCCACCGCGCCCTCCGCACTCCCTGTCCCAGCCGCCGCCGCGAGCCCCTCGCCGCCGGGGCCCCAGCCAGGGGACGCCAGATTGCGCCCGCCCATCTGCTCGTTTAGTCCTGCGGTGGATCAAAGATAAAGCCCGTAACATGGGTCAGGAATTCCTCACCCTGCGCAGCCCGAGCGGAAGCCCATTCCATTCCTCGCAGTCAGCGGGGGCGCGGATACCATCAGGGTTACGTGGATCTGGCTGCCCAGAGCAGTTAGGGCTCCAGCTGGAACTGTACCAAAATGATGACGTTTATCTGTCATGCGGAAATTGCAATCCACTCCTGAGCCTTCTTAGTTCAAAACGTTATTGGACATTTTCTGAAAACCTTTTTGTGGTCCTTACACTTTTGATCATGTACCCACCAAAAGAATTTTGAAAAACTATATTCCTCTGCACATTTTTAACTTCACATTAAAATGTGAAAAGCTGTCCCAGTTGCAAAAGCAACTGCAAAACGCAGACTAGGTATTTTAGAATAAAACTGATGGGGCACTCTTTTCAACGAATTCAGGGGAATGCAAATACCACAGCCATTTGATGCCTACCATCACCACAATGGACACATTCGCTCATCTTCAATCATTGCAAATATTGCGTCCTTTCCTTTTGTCTTTGAACAATCTACTTCCCTCACAATTTTAATTTTAATTCCAATATAGTTAAACAAACAGCATCACAGGACTTTCAGGTGCCCTCACAGAATTTTAATGTATGTTTACAAGAGACATCTTTATAATCATATTTCTGAAACAGATATGTGCATAATCTGGATTTAATTTTTTTCTTTTCAAAAAGCTCTAAGTGTTAAAAATGTTTCCTTGGTTGCATTATTGACATACTAGTTTCACTACTTGTTATACAGTCGGCCAAAACAATATAGATCATCAATGTTGATAATTACTAGAGAGAAAAAGTAAAATTCTACCACAAATGCAGTCTTTTTTTTTTTAAAGGTTTTATTTATTTGACAGAGAGAAACACAGCTAGAGAGGGAACACAAGCATGGGAGTGAGAGAGGGAGAAGCAGGCTTCCCGCTGAGCAGGGAGCCCGATGTGGGGCTCAATCCCAGGACTCCAGGATCATGACCTAAGCCGAAGGCAGACACTTAACAACTGAGCCACCCAGGTGCCCCACAAATGCAGTCTTAGTGGGGGCTTCAGCTTATATTTGAACAACCTGTTCAGATGTTTATTTGTTGGTATTACCTATTACTAGAATATGACCAGTTCAGCACCAGTTCTTGTTCCATTTCCTCATTTCTAAAGTGTTGAAAACCTTCTCTATATAAATAAGTGTAGATAGGACCAGAAAAATGTTATGTCAATTTTTCACAATTTTTTGAACTTCTGTTTTATATCCCCCAAATCATTTAATGATCTTTAATCAAAATTTCATTAGTTATCAGTAGACAACTCAATTTTGTTGAAATCAGTGACTTGGAAACCACAGGCGTTTTGTTCCCAGACAGGATTACCAGAGTTAGCAAATTAAAATACAGGATATGGGGCTCCTGGGTAGCTCAGTCAGTGGTGAAGCATCGGCCTTCAGCTCAGATTATGATCCCAGGGTCCTGGGACAGAGCTCTGCGTTGGGCTTCTTGCTCAGTGGGGATCCTACTTCTCCCTCTGCCCCTCACCCCACTCACTTGTGCATGCGCTCTCTCTCTCTCAAGTAAGTGAATAAAATATTTTAAAAATAAAAAGTGCAGGACGCCTGGTTAATTTAAATTTGAGGTAATTTTTTGGTATAAGTTTGTCCCATGCACTACATTATCTATTGATTATCTTTACATTCAAATTTAACTGGATGTCTTCTATTCCACCTGGCAAATCCACAGGCTGATTTCACTTTCTGAACACTAACAGTAATTATTTCTAACTGTGTCAGAAGATTTTACACTGAGGGGCGAAACACTATTTTAAAACCCAAGACAGGCAAAAGGTAAGCCTGTCCTTTTCCGAAGAGCGCAGTTGATGAGAAGACAGGACAGGCCTGGCCCCCTGAGCAGCTCTTGTTTCCAGGCTGATCAGTTTCAGGAATAGCTATAGGTGGAAATTAAGGGTCAGGCTGCCAGTTGCCTTTGAACCATTTGAGTTCCCATTTGCCCATGGCTAAGTCCTTGTGAGGACCTGGTGACCACAAGGGAGCACCTCTCCCAGTTTAAACACAGGGCCTGGGGCACCTGGGTGGCTCGGTGAGGTAAGTGTCCAACTCTTGACCTCAGCTCAGGTCTTCATCTCAGGGTCGTGAGTTCAAGCGCTGCGATGCACCCCACACTGAGTGTGCAGTCTACTCAAAAAAAAAAAAAAAAAAAAAAAAAAAAAAAAAAAAAGACTGGGGCCTGAGAAATCCCAAGGGGACTGGGATTCCCACATACCTCAGACTCCATGAGCGTTGACACCTGACCCGCCAGGACCTGGAATAGGACACTATGTCTCTTCTGCCATATTTCATACAACTTTAATGCTTGATTTTTTAAAAAAGATTTATTTATTTTAGAGTGTGAGCACAGAGGAGGGGGAGAGTGAGAGGGAAGGAAAGAATGCCAAGAAGGTACCCCGCTGAGCACAGAGCCCGATGCAGGACTCGATCTCACGACCCTGAGATCATGACCTGAGGCAAAACCAAAAGTTGAACACTCTACTACTCAACTGACTGCACCCCCTAGGTTCCCCTAAGTGTGGACTTCTTACAAGCATTGTTTTCCTGTAACAGTCCTGAGTTGTATATGAGAAGGACTGCACATGCCCTGCTCTCGGTATTCTAGCACTAGCAGGGTACCTGTAATAGGTGGTGTTCAATAAACCTCTGTCGACTGATTGACAGCCACAGAGTCAGTCTGTCCTCCCAGGCTGCCTGCATTCTGAGGCAGCACCTAATTTTTTAGTATTGTAACTTACCTTTGTTTTCCCTCTAACCCTGTCTCCCAAATATTTTATATCAAAACTCCGTTTTTCCTTCCAGCACCCACATATGACCCAATACTCTTTTTAGACACAGAAGTAAGCAAGGAAATGTTTGAGGATAGTGACAAGATCGACACATGGGGCCATTTCTATCTGGTTTATGAGCCTTCCTCCACTGTCTACACATAAGCAAGATGTAAGAAGCGTGCTCACCCCATTCCCAGTTTGGAAACCTGATAACACTCATGTCTGCTGTGTTCTCAATATCCTATTATTGAATAATTAAAATTTTCTGGGGGGGCGCCTGGGTAGCTCAGTGGGTTAAAGCCTCTGCCTTCGGCTCAGGTCATGATCTCAGGATCCTGGAATCAAGGCCCGCATCAGGCTCTCTGCTCCGCAGGGAGCCTGCTTCCTCCTCTCTCTCTGCCTGCCTCTCTGCCTACTTGTGATCTCTCTCTCTGTCAAATAAATAAATAAGATCTTAAAAAAAAAAAAAATTCTGGGGCTCTCTGCTCAGCAGGGAGTCTGCTTCTCCCTCTCCCTCTGCCTGCCACTCTGCCTACCTGTGATCTCTCTCTCTCTCTCTGTGTCAAATAAATAAATATATTTAAAAAAAATTGGGGCACCTGGGTGGCTCAGTTGGTTAAGCCACTGCCTTTGGCTCAGGTCATGATCCTGGAGACTCAGGATCGAGTCCCACATCGGGCTCCCTGCTCGGCGGGAAGTCTGCTTCTCCCTCTGACCTTCTCCCCTCTCATGCTCTCTCTCACTCACTCTCTCTAATAGATGAATAAAAAAATCATTAAAAAAAATTTTTTTTTCCCTTTAGGGTAAACAGGATGAACAAATACTCTTTCTCAGGAGGAGTTTCACAGGGTAGAAAGGCTATAACAACTTCAGTCCTAGCCTGATGCTATTTCACTGTTAAGTTCTTACATTTTTAGTTAAAGAGACACATTCTGCCCAAGACTCTAGAACAGAAAGCAAAAGTGAAATCGAACAAAGGGGACGTGCTGTTCTGATTCCAAAGTAAATACGTAAATACGAAAGTCATCCTGAGTGCTGGGGATTTCCTGGTCTGTTGGCAAATTTATAACTTGCAAATAAAACAATGGGATCAGCCTGGAACAAATGCTAATGAAGAAATTCACAAGGAAGTCTCTTGTCACAAAGACAGAGCTGTTCTCAAAGGGAAGTTTACCCTTCCGAGTGGTGGCTTACTTGTGAATTCTTTGTCCTGAGAGTACTTCACAGACATCATTGACATAGTTTGAAGTCGCCCAGATGGAGATCAAGAACATTTTCCATCACCCCAGAAAATTCCTTCATGCCTCTTCCCAGCGAACTCTTATCTAGACACCCCCCCCCCCGCCCCGGCCTCAAGCACTTCTCTGATGGGTATCGCGGTGGCTTGACTTTGTCTTCTCAGACTTCACATACATGGAATTGTCCTGCTTCTCTCACTCATGGTGTTTGTACTTTCATCCACGTGAGAGCATGTGCCCATAGCTTGTTGTCTTTACTGACAAATAGTATCCCACTGGGTATATATACCCTAATTTGTTTATCGGTTCTCTGGCCTGTGGATGGACCTTTGGTTACCACCCATATGACCCCTTATGAAGAGGGAGGCTAGGAATGTTTTGGTTCAAGTCTTTTTGTGACTCCCTGGACACATGGACACATTCTGTATTATAAGTACTTGGACAAGGAACTGCCACGGGCAGCTGTGTCTTTATTACTATGATGATCAGGTGTTTGCAGCATCTTACACTCCCACCAGCGATATATGGATATTCTAGTTGTGAACACCCCTCCTAAGACTTTCTAAATTTGACCTCTTCTTGAGTATATACTGGAATCTCAATATCCTTCTAATTTTTATTATCTGGTAATTAATGATGTTGACTATATTTTCATATGTTCTTTCTTGACTTAGGTATCAACATCTCTGAAGTGACTGTTCAGATCTTCTAGTTTTAAACCAAACAGATTGACTTCTTATTTTTTAAGATTTTAGAGAGAGGGGTAGAAAGTGCACACACATGCTCTTACAACCAGGAAGAGGGGCAGAGGGAGACAGAGAGAGAGAATCCCAAGCATACTCCACGCTCAGCATGGAGTCCAACGCAGGGCTCGATCACACAACCTTGAGATCATGACCTGAGCAGAAATCAAGAGTCAGATGCTTAACTAAGCCATCTCAGTGCCTCCACCTTTTTATTATTGATTTAAGGGAGTTCTTTACATATTCTGGACATGAGACCTCTGTTATCTATATTGTGACTATTTTCTCCAAGTTGGCGGCTTGTCTTTTGCTTTTACTAACAGTTTCTTTTAATGAGTAGAATATATTAATTCTGATGGAGCCCAAGTTAACAATATTTTCTTTTATGCATTTTATATCCCATTTAAGAAATCTTTAACCAAGGGGTGCCTCGGTGGCTCAGTCATTAGGCATCTGCCTTCAGCTCAGGTCATGATCCTGGAGTCCCAGGATCAAGCCCCGCATCAAGCTCCCTGCTCTGCAGGAAGCCTGCTTCTCCCTCTCCCACTCCCCCTGCCTGTGTTCCTTCTCTCCCTGTGTCACTCTCTGCCAAACAAATAAATAAAATCTTAAACAAACAAACAAAAAGAAATCTTTACCGACCTCGACATCGTGAAGATTTTCTTCTATGATTTCTCGTAGAAGCTGTGGTATTAGCTTTTACACTAAGGACTATGATTCATCTCAGATTAATTTTTGCATGTTCATTTTTTCCCTAAACATTGTTCCAACATGATTTATTGAAAAGCTCCTTTCCTCATTGAATTGCTTTACTGTCTTTGTCAAAAATCAATTGAACTTATATGTGAAGGTTTCTTTTTGAACTCCAAATTCTGTTCTGTTAATCTATTTCTCCAGCCTTATGACAATACCATACTGTATTAATCACTGTATTTTGAAAGCAAGCATTGATATCAAAGAGCATTATTTGAACTCTGTTTTTCTTCAAAATTGTCTTGGCTGAGTCCTTTAAATTTTCATATAATTTTTCGAATTGTGACTGTATTTTTAAAACTTGCTGGGAGTTTGATTATCATTATGTTCAACCTGTTGATCAGTTTTAGAAGTATGGACATTTCGGGGCACCTGGGTGGCTCAGTGGGTTAACCCTCTGCCTTCAGCTCAGGTCACGATTTCAGGGTCCTGGGATCGAGCCCCACATTGGGCTCTCTCTTCCATGGGGAGCCTGCTTCCTCCTATCTCTGCCTGCCTGCTTCTTTGCCTACTTGTGATCTCTCTCTGTTAAATAAATAAATAAAATCTTTTTTTTTTTAAAGATTTTATTTATTTGCCAGAGAGAAACACAGCCAGAGAGGGAACACAAGCAGGGGGAGTGAGAGAGGAAGAAGCAGGCTTCCCGCCTAGCAGGGAGCCCGATGTGGGACTCGATCCCGGGTCTCCGGGATCATGACCTGAGCCGAAGGCAGTCACTTAACCAACTAAGCCACCCAGGCGCCCCTAAAATCTTAAAAAAAAAAAAAAGAAATATTGACATTTCATTGTTACGCAGTCTTCTAATCCACGAGTGAATATAGCCCTCCAATTTCCTTGTTTTCAGTACAAAGATTTTTTTTTTAAGACTTTATTTTATTTATTTGAGAGAGAGCGCGCACGCACACACAAACTGAAGGAGCTGCAGAGGAAGAGGGAGAAGCAGACTCTCTGCTGAGCAGGCCATGGCTTGGAGCTCTGCTTTCCCCTTCCCAGCTGGGGGGCTGCGGCAGATGCTGCCAGTGCCCCCTCCCCCCACCCTGTCCCTCCCTGTGCACCCAAACTTCCACTGCTGGCCTATACCTACGACCCACGCTGGAGCATGTCCTTGGAGGACGGGAACTCTTAGACCACTCCTACAGCCTCCAGCATTGCCCTCCCCTGCTCTTCCCCTTGGATCCAGCAAGGCTAGACCCCTTCCTTGTTCAGCTCCTTCTCCCTGCTGCATCCCACCACCCTCCTTGGTCACAGGCTCTCCCGAAGAGCAGTACACGCCTGATAGATCAAGTGGTCCTGAGCTTCCGAGCCAGCTTCTCCTTCGAGAGAGCCTAGCAGAGCAATGCCTGCAGCAGGTTGCCCAATAGGCACCCATCCATTCCTCAGCTGCAAAACGGGCACACGCCTCTTAGAGCGCTGCGAGGGTTCACGGGTACCCCGAAGAGCGTCTGGCACAGAGAGCTCAGCAAAGTTAGCACTTATTACCAGAGGTCGGTGCCCTCGGATATAAAGATATGACAGTTCTTCATCAGAATTTTCAGAATGCCTGATTAGCATGGTGGTTTTAAGAATGGTGCTTCCCAGGCTTCGTCAGTGCCTTACTTACACCATAAGTCGCAGGGAACTGGGTACGTAGCGTCCATGTTTGAAGGCAACCGCCACCACACCTGCAACATCCCTGCTGAGGACCTGAAACACTTGCCTCAGGCCCCTCCCCCATGCCTGGCGGCAGAGCAGTAGTTACGGAAATCATGTTTGGACCACAGAACATCATACAGCTGTGAAAACCAATAGGATGTTGCCGAACAGAAGCCAATTTAAATTGTTTGTGGAGGAACGCATCCTCAAAATGGGTCTCAAAAACCCACTGAGGGCGTCCCCGGTGAACATGAGCTCCCAGGTAAGGGTCACAAGACATCCAGAATCATCAAAGATAAAAGAAGCACATCTAATATGCTTACAGAAATAAATGAGAGAATTGACTAAAATAAGACAAAATCAGAGAGGGAGACAAACCACAAAAGACTCTTCACCCCAGGAAACAAACTGAGGGTTGCTGGAGGAAAGGTGGGGGGGATGGGGTAACTGGGGGGTGTGTATGAAGGGGGGCCACATGATGGAATCAGCACCGGGTCTTTATGCAACTGGTGAATCCCTGAACTATACCTCTGAAACCAATAATGCATTATATGTTAATTAATTCAATTTAAAATAAAATTAAATTCAAAAAATAAAAGAGGGAATTGAAAATATGGGTAAGGAGCAAAAGATTATAAAAAATAAACAGGCAGATTTATAAAAGGACAGAACAGAACTTCCAGAAACTGAAAAAGAGTCACTGAAATTAAAACCTTAATGAGATAATTAAACTGTTAATGAAGAGAGAATAAACTAATGAATGAAATCAATCGACAAACTGTAGAGAGTGCTAGACTGCAGCACAGAGAGATGAAGAAATGGGAAAATGAAAATAGTAGATATGGAGGATTTGTCTAATTCCAGACCCAGAAAGATAATAGACAGGGGAAAATCCAATATAAAGAAGTAGTGACTGAGACCTTCCCAGAAATTGTGAAAGACTGAGACTCAGTAATTTAAGGTAGTGACTGCTTCATTAAAGCCACAAACTGAAACTACCAGTGAATATTCCAAAACTGAGGGCTTCCTGAAGATCTGAAAAGTCCTTCACAACTGCCAATAAGAACTCTCATTTCTTAGGAATATTCTCAGAGATAACTTGGCGGCTCACCTTGCTGGTAAATGTCATCTCTCATAAGACAGAGGAAGTGGTAACATCTGACCCTCATTGTCACGAATGTGGATGAAATGGCTAATGAAGTAAAAAACAAAAGGCCCTTGAGAGAGGGGGCAACGGTACTGTTTATTTTTCTTAATATGTCTGTTGTAGACTGCATCCTCCAGCAACCCGACACTCGGAGGGACTGTGTGCCGGTGCGTTATAGAATGTCACTTCCAGAGATGACACCCTTTGGCTCCTCATGGGCCCCATGGAGCGCCTCCCCTGAGCATCACCAGCTGGGGTGGTGAGTGACTTCCCTGGATGCAGATCTGGACGGCATGACAGGTTTCCCACGATGGCTCGGGGGACAATGCCAGCCACAGTCACACATGCAGCCTCGACCTGAGGAACACACGTTCCAGAACGGTTAAAGGATCCAGAAAAAAACGTAACAACAGGAGATCAGTAGCTGGTGGAGCATTCATCCATTCAACAAATATTTAGTCCACACTTACTGTTGTCAAACATGGTACAAAGGACGACAGAAAGAGAGAATAATAATGGACAGTCATGACTACCGGTATGCCAAAGCTGGCTGCTGCCTGCTGGTGAGGGTCAATCCTAAGTGTTTCTTTCCAACCCCCAGTGATGTCCAGTTGGTAGCCTGAGCTGGGCCTCAGTGGAATTTATGCCATGGAAATTGGATACAGCTACAAAACAGAGCTTCGTACCCCAAAGAGCCAATTGTTAAACACGCACTAGCACAGTACTGCACCTGACTTCTGAGCTGGTAATGCAAGAGAATGTGATG
Source organism: Spilogale gracilis (assembly GCA_004023965.1). NCBI lineage: Eukaryota > Metazoa > Chordata > Mammalia > Carnivora > Mephitidae > Spilogale > Spilogale gracilis. The sequence continues at coordinate 27,552 of PITA01006507.1, forward strand.
AAAACTGCCCACTTGCCTCCGGTTACACATGCCTATGTATGTCTGAAAGGCGGGTTACGGACATTCCTAGGTTGTGACAGGAGCTTCACACTTGTGCCATCCGAGGGAAATCTGTGAACCATATATGTCACTTAAAACTTTCCAGCAACCATAGTTTTTAAAAAATAAGAAGAGTGAGAGGCGCCTGGGTGGCTCAGTTGGTTGAGCGACTGCCTTCGGCTCAGGTCATGATCCCGGAGACCTGGGATTGAGCCCCACATCGGGCTCCCTGCTCGGCGGGAAGCCTGCTTCTCCCTCTCTTACTCCCCCTGCTTGTGTTCCCTCTCTAGCTGTGTTTCTGTCAAATAAATAAATACAATCTTTAAAAAAAAAAAATAAGAAGAGTGAAATTGTCATATATTTTATTTAACCCAATATATCTGGATTATGATCATTTCAACAGGTGGTCAATATAAAAATATTTTTGCTTTACACTACATTTTCAAGATCCAAATATATGTTATGCTTAATGGCACATGTACACTCAGATGATAAATTTAGGAGTGGGGAAGATGGTGGAGTAGGAGGACCCTAGACTCACCTCATCCCATGAATACAGCTATATAAGAACCACATCATCCTAAATATCCCAGAAACTGACCTGAGACCTGATAGAACAAACTCCATCACTAACGGGAGAGAAGAGGCAACATCAAAGAAAGTAGGTAGTGTGGAGACACAGTTTGGGGAAGAAAGGGATTGTGGCCACCACAGGAGGGAGGGAGCCATGGTCATGGAGAAGAGTAAGACAGACTAGCACACAAGGGAGCACAAGGGAAAACGAATCCCCAAAGCCATCTGCTGGCAAAAAGAGAGGGGCTGATTTTTCTGAGTCCTTGCAACCAGCAGGGCTTCAAGCCTAGAATTCCAAATTTCAGCAGTGGGCTGGCCTTGGGGAGAGCCTGGAGAGCAGTGTGCTGCTCCTGGAGAGGAGGCAGAGCAAACAGCCTGCAGACATATAGTGTGAAAACAGCGATCTGAAGAGTGCATGGGGCACACAGTAGGGTGCTTAGGTGCTCATCTCTGAGTGTCCCAGAGAGACAGGGTTCATAGAGATAGCCCTGTATAAACCCACCCCCAGCCCCCCATGCTCCAGTGGAACCATTCCATTCAGTCCTTCTTGCCTCAGTCCCAGCACAGCAGGCCCTGCCCCCAGAAGACTGGCCCAAACCCTTATTTATACCATGTCTCCTAACCCAGGAGTTTGACTGGGCTTCTGCTCCAGTGGTGGTGGCAACAGGGCTCGTTTCACAACAGAACAGAGCACACTTAGTTAAAACTTGCCACGTTCAGGTCAAAAGACCAGACACTGCCCACAACAGGCAAATAGCCTCTGAAGATGACTGGCCTGATGGACACAGTAGCCAGGACAAAACAGGAGGGCACATGAAGCACATACCGGAGACACTCCCGGAAGGGCCAGACCCTAGGGAACAGGGGACGCTACACAGCAGGGCACTATAGGGCCTCTTCTTCATAAGGTCATTACCCTCGGTGCAGAAGACACTGGGTCATTACCCTCAGTGCAGAAGACAGCTCACTTTCCTAACGTAGAGAAACAGACACAGAGAGGCAGACAAAATGAGGAAACAGAGAAATTTATGAAATGAAAGACAAAGTCACAGCCAGAGATCCAAGGGAAACAGATATAGGTAACATGCCTGATGGAGAATTTAAGTAACAATAGGATACTCACTGAGAAAAGAGCTGAAGACATAAGTGAGACCCTAAACACAGAGATAAGGAATAGCTAAACACACAGATAAGGAATAGTAGCCAAGATAAAGGGCTCAGTAAACGAAAGGAGAAACATGCTTGAACATCAGGCTGGAGGAAGCAGAGGAATGAATTCATGAAGAGAAGGCAGAGTAACAGAACAAAAGAGAAAAAAGAATTAAGCAAAATGAGCATAGACTTAAGGGAACTCAGTGACTCCATCAAATGTCATAACATTTGCATAACCTGAGTTCCAGAAGAAGAAAAGGGGGCAGAACATTTATGTGAAGAAATAATAGCTGAAAACTTCCCTAAGCTGGGGAAGGAAACAGAAATCCAGATCCAGGAGGCACAGAGAACCCACAACAAAATCAACAAGAGCCGATTCACATGAAGACATAATGTAATTAAAATGGAAAAAGTCGTGATAAAAAGTTTTCAAAGCAGCAAGACAAAAGAAGGCACTTATATACAAGGGAAACCCCATTAGGCTAGCAGTGGATTTTTCCGCAGAAACTCAGCAGGCCAGAAGAAAGTGGCAGAAGTATTCACAGTGCTGAATGGGAAAAATCTGCAGCCAAGAACACTACCCAGCAAGGCTATCATTCAGAACAGAAGGAGAGAGAAAGTGTTTCCCAGATGCAAAATTGACATCAAAATACTTGAACTGAATTATATTCCAAAAAATTCACAGTTGAAAAAGCAGATTCATATACTCAAGTTGTTCCAAACATACTTAACATTTTCAAATAACTAAACCAAATATGAAGTTTTTCTTTTAATATTTCTATTCATACTGACAAAACTTACTCATCTTCTCTAAAAGTCGATTTGACTTTGAGGTAAAAGCATATCCAGCGGCCATCAGACTTTGCAGTTCAGTCTGGGGGGATCCAAGGCCAACACCAATTAAGGAATTGCATTCTCCGCAATCACGGACTCTGTAAGATTTGGATCTGTACTTCATATCTGAGTGAATGGTTCGGCAGTATGCTAGAATTTTTAGGATTATATGAAAAAACTGGCAAATTGGTATTGTTTGGATTTTTTAATGTGGGAAAACAACATTACCACATATGTTAAAAGATGGCAGACTTGTACAACGTGTCACAGTGGTAGCTCCCACTTCCAAAGAACGAACCATTGCTAGCATGACCATTATACCTTTCAATCTGGGTCAAGCTGGAAGACTGTGGAAAAATGACCTCCCTGCCACCAAGTGGTGTTCCTCTGAAAGATAGTGTGGATCATGAAAGGCTGTTAGAATCACAAGAATTTGATTCACACTGCTCATGTGCCTACAGGGATTCTCGGAAATGAGATCGACAGACAAGAAGCTGTTGGTGAAGAGAGGTTATGGGAGATGTTTGGTTTATATGATCAGATAACAGGCAAGGGCAGTGTATCTCAGAAAGAACTGAACGCCCAATCATTACAAGTTTCTGTGTGCAGTGTGCTCAAAAGACAAGGTTATATTGAAGGTTTCCGCTGGACAGTATGTACCTTGACACCAACTGCCTTAGTTCCAGGTCTGGCCATCTGGTCTACTCAGAGATTTGATCTCATACCATGGACAACTTAAATTCCATAGATTTTGACAACAAAACATGTTTTATAGATTATTAACATTCTATCAAACTTATTTTAAGTGAGAATTGAAAACTGATGCAAGTAAGTTTAAATATCATGTTAGCTTTCTAATTCCATGAAATTTGTTTTTACAGTTTATAACTTGGCATTACCCCCAGTGCCATTGATAAATATAGAGCAACTTTCCAGCAGTACATTTGAAACACTTTTAACAACACAGAACTCTAAATATAAACCATATCTAAAAGCTCATGTTAAAATTTGTATGCACTATCTTCAAACTAATTTTTAAATTTTAGATTATATGTGCACCTATCTTAAGTGTACAGCTAATAATGAGTTTGATCGAGGGGGGTGCAGTAGGTTAAGCATCCGACACCTGGTTTTGGATCAGGTCCCAATCTCAGGGTCATGAGATTGAGCCCCCTCATGGGGTTCTGCGCTCAGCATGGAGTCTGCTTGAGACTCTCTCTCTCCCTCTGCCCCTCCCCCTGCATGCACACACTCTGTCTCTCTAAGAAAAAAATTAAATCTTTAAATAATAAAAATAATAGTAATTTGACTGATGCTTGCATGATGCCTTACAGTTCTCAATAATATTTTTTCTTTTGCAAATGTCATGTGGCAAAACCAACTCTCTTGTTTGGTACCCTTAAAAGAAAAAGGATAACAATTTCAAAACTCTGTCAAAGTTTAGTAAATTCACTAACAGGGCAGTTCACTGCACACAATGAAAAGCAATTCCACCTTGGTGCAAGGGTATGAACTTCCAGTCATAAGATGAATAAACCCTAAGGATCTGATGTGTAGTGTGGGATCACAGTTAACAATAATGTACCTCTGGAGTGCCTGGGTGTCTCAGTCAGTTGAGTGCCTGACTCTTGATTTTGGCTCTGGTCATGATCTCAGCTTGTGAGACTGAGCCCTGCATCGGGCTCCACACTCAGCACAGAATCTGCTTGTCCCTCTCCCTCTGCACCTCCCCCCACTCATGCCCTCTCTCAAATAAATAAAATCTTAAAAAAAAAGTACTGTATATTTGCAAGTTGCTATGAGAGTAGATCTTCAATGTTCTCTCAACAACTACCATCCCCAAAAAAGGAAGTAAGTAAAGGGATGGATGTGTTAACTAAACTTATTATGCATAATCATGCTGTACATCGTAAATTTATGCAGTATTATATGTCAAGTACATCTCAATAAAACTGGGAGTGAAACAAAAGGAAAATAATTCTAGATTTATTATTAATAACAAGGTGTTTATTTTATTATTTTTTTGAAGTCCAACACAGGACTTGAACTCATGACCCTGAGCTCAAGACCCGAGCTGAGATCAAGAGTCAAGACGCTCAGTCAACTGAGCCACCCAGGCACCCCTTTTTAGTGCCCCCTCAAGTAATTACATACATGTTGACTGATTATAGTTAAAATATTCTACATCTTAAGCTCATGTTAGAAAAATGTGTGGGCCATTATTGATTTATACTATGAAAAATTTCAGGATCTATGTTAATTCTAATTCTGTAGAGCTAGGTTACAAATGAGCTTTTCCGTTGTTTGGAGCTTCAAGGTCTGCTTGCTCCTGTGCAGTGTGAGATGACTGAGAACACAGAAACCGGGCTGCCGGATTGTGTCTTTCATTACTGAAAATTGAGCAAACATTCTTTTGTTTCCAAAAAAAATCTTGCCCTGGTCATGGGACTAAAAGGCACAGCACAAAAAACACAGTGATATTATGATAGCATTATGGTGCCAGATGGTAGCCACTGAGGTGAGCACAGCGCAATGTTTAAACGTGTCCGATCACAATGCTGTACACAGGAAACTAAGGAACACATGTCAACTACACGCAAATTAAAAAATTATTTTAAAAAATAAAATCTTGAATTAGAGTTAACAATAATGTAAATCTTTGTAAAAATCCTTTATAAGTCAACCAATAAATATTGGTAAACAACACAAGACATCCATCAAATGGGGCTGATTTGTAGCATTTGCATAAATAGACTGAACAATTTTAACAACTGTCCATGACAGTTTCCATAAGTCTGACTCAGAAAACTGAGCAAAAAATATTTTCACATGGATCACATGGTAAAACAAAGAAATAGGGAAACATTCGTTTCTTGTTTTAAAATTTCTATGAATCCACACTTTTGACCAATAATTGAAGCTGTTAGGTAGAAACTAATATTTTTCCATATCTATCTGAAATTCTTTGATAGTCATAAAAGGTTCAGATATATCTGTCAGTTTGACTCTTTAGTCTGTGAGTTAAGATACTTCTTCATGGGGCGCCTGGGTGACTCAGTCGTCAAGCATCTTCCTTCTGCTGGGTCACAAAAGAACGGCAATTGCTGCTCACGATGAAATCTGAGGCATATCTTCCGCCAGTCTTTTTTTTCTTTCTTTCCTGCTCTGGTTGTGGGATTGGCTTACACATCTCCGTTTGATTCTGCATCATTACTAGGCCCTAGTTTTAAAATTAACATTTTGTCAGCGCTTAAATTAAAGATTAGAATAATATAATTATAATGAAAATCGTAAGTATCTCCATCTACGAGTCTGCATAGCTACGACTCTAACCTGCGCTACCTGCAGAAACGCCCGAATCATCACACCACCGTGACACACCATATGGAGGAAACATCACTTAGGTCATTGTGTTGACAGCGGCGAGACCGGCGGCATGTTTATGTGGAATGCGAGGGAAGACACCTGCCCAAAATGCACCTGCCACCACGATTCAACACTGAAACTGAAATGCGCTCCTATCGAAACAAGAGGGATGAACGGAAAAAAAATTCTACATTGGTTCAATGTTTTTCAATATAAATTAATTAAAATGAAACTGAAGTTAATCATTCCATTCCTCAGGGGCACTTGCCACCTGTCCACTGCTCAAGAGCCCACACGGCCAGCGACCATGGAAGCAGACACCACAGCCTGATGCCATTCTTGCTGGCCCTGAGTAGCTCTGGAAGCCCAGTGCTGAGCAGTGTGCTGTGCGGTCCGTCCCTCATGCTCCTGACGGACCCCCGGCCGGACCCCTCGCACCAGCCCTCGCTGTTCTGCACTCAGACCACCGCACACCGCCTTCGGCTTCTCGGCTCTGGCCTCCAGCAGCGGCTACCTGGTCCAGGCAGACCCCCTGCCAGGTCTCAGTGGGGAGACAGGGCAGAGGTTAAACAGATAGGGATGCTGTGAGAAGCCAGCAGCTAACAAAAAACTTCTTGTTTCCTGTCTGGAACAAATGACTTCCACACGAAAAAGACACTATTTCATCAACATCGTTATTTGTAAAAATCACACAGACAAATAGAAACACTGAAAATAAGCCATCATTCTAATTTTATAAAAAACAAAAGGAAGACAATTTTGTAGACAGCTCAGAGTCAATAACCATCTTGAGCAAGAGCCCATCGGGAATGAGCCAAAGGGCAGAGGTGAGCTCTCAGAGCGGGCAGGCTCCCTCAGCAGCCCAGCCCGACACTCCTGCTTCCTGCGCGGCTGAGGCTGGGGGCTATGCCACCAGGGCTGGAGGTCACCAGCACACCTGGCCGTGCCTCCCACTCTCCCCCTGGCAGAATGGACACAAACTGGCTGGCTGGTGGCCTTCCCTAGCACTTTTTTTTTTTTTTTAATTTTAAGTAAACTCTGCCTCCAACGTGGGGCTCCCACGCACAGCCCTGGGATCACGGGGCAACACTGCACCCCCTCAGCCCGTCAGGCGCCCCACCCCACACTCAGTCTCGCCTGCTGTTGGCTCCAACTTGCTGTATGTCAAGGAGATTCTCCTCTCCCTGCAGATTTTACGGCTGCCTCTCAAGAGACGATGCTTCCAGGTCTGACCTTACATGTGTCTTCGCACTATTTTAGTGAAATGCAATTAGGATTCACCCAAGGCTCAGCAGAAAGTCACTGCTCATCCTTTCTTAAGAGCAGCAGAAATCCTGGAGGGGGATCTGCTAAGACAGATAACCGTCTCAGAACGCAAGGCCTCCACAGCCGTGACTGGTAGTTTACACAGACCTCGCCGAGGCATCAAATAGCTCAAGCACAAACTGCAGAGATGTGGTTTGTGGCACAGCCTGCGGGACATGGCCCAGGAACGTGATCATGATATCGGCAGTTTCTGCTTCCTATAATTATGGGAACTCTATCCCCATACAAATTCCTTTGCCTGGGTGGCAGCCCGTCAGTGTCCCCTTCTGTTAGTAGCTGGAATGGGTCTCCACCGGGGCTGGCGCCATGGCCCCTGCCCCGTGGCTGCCGCCGGCTGCCCTCCCTGCCACTCCCACCTGGCATGGCCCCAGCAGCTACCTGACTCCAGGGACAGAACTGGGGGCCACGAGAACCTGCAGCTTTACACAGCTGACCTGCACCCAATGTGGGGGTCAGGGCGCTAATTCCCCTGCTGTCAGAAACCCCATATAACCCTGGGCTCCCCCAAATCTGAACTACTAATAGCCTACTGTTTCCCGGAAGCCTGACGCATGACACAGGTGGTCGATTCATACGCATGTTGGGTGTGTTCTAGACCGTATTCTTACAGTCAAGGCAGCTCGAGAAAAGAACATATGGTTGAGAAAGTCCTAAGAAAAAGTACCTACTGTACCATCTCAGAAAAAAACGTGTTGGTGGGCTTGCACACTTCCCGTTGCACTGTTGGTGGGTCTGCTCTATCTGCCCCGCCGTCTCTGCACACCACCTGGACGCCAGCCCCGCCACTCACACTCATCACACCACCACGGACGTGCACGAGCTGGGAGCTTACTCACTCCCATCTCCCATCCATACTCCACCCCGAGGCCTCATGACTTTCCTTCCCTGCACTTGCTGGTGCCGTACACTCAGTATGGCCACACTTCTACCCGGCAGAGGCCGTGTCTTTGACTCACGCAGGCTCTGGACTCAGTGGAAGCCAAGTGTGAGGAACACGGGGACTCCCCATCTCCAGGGCCTGGGACACGGCCCACACGTCACAAATACTTGACAGATCAATGCATGAAAATCTCAGTTTAATACACAGAACTTGCTAACCACACCAGTGTTCAAACGTGGAATGGACTTCCCCCAAAGGCACTGAGCTTCCTGTGGGCAGGGCCACGGGCTGACCAGATGACGGACAATGCACTCAGCTGCTAACTGAAAGCAGGGGGACACCAGAGAGCCTGCATTTCCATGAAATGTGATTGTGACAGCTTCCTGTAAGCTGCCGGAGGCAAGCTCTGAAAATGTGTGTTCACTTGACCCAGAAAAACCCACAAAATCATGCAAATTAAGAGGTTCAAATCTTTGCGTTCACTTGAAGATCATGTGAGCCCTTCCAGGCCATCAAGGGTATGCAGATCCGGAAAGCTACCAAGTCTCTGAAGGCTGTCACTTTGCAGAAACATCTGCTATCCTGTCACGGCACGGATGGAGTGGGCTGTGTGCCCGGGGTCTGGACACAGGGTCAGGGCCCCAGAAAGCGTGCTTTTACTGTACGTGCTTAAACATGCAGAGTCATGCTGAACCTCACGGTTTTGATGTAGGGTCTCTGGTCCCAGCTCACATCCAGGAAAACAAAGCCCCAGGATGCAGAACTTATCCAGTTCACGGTCAGACCAACCCACAGCGAGCTCCCCTGGCCACGCGGAGACGATCCAGACAGGAAACGAGCAGACTGCTCCTAAACCACAGAAGGAGGCTATTCTGAAGAAAAACACATCCCAGGAGAAACGCAAGAAACAAAAACTTAGAGCCTAGGAGTGAATTCTGCAGAAAATAAATGCAAATAAAAGTAAAAAAGATAAAAGGTGACTATTATAAAGATAAAAGATAAAGATATAAATGTCGGAGCTTTTGTCAGCACAATTGACTGCTCTCCCCATCCCCCAACTCTCTTCCCACATGTGTACCCGGCCCCCCACCCCCCATCTTTATGTCCCCCAGATGTGGCCACTGGAGCGCCGGCCCCATCTCACCCCTGTTCTCTGAGATGTCTCCAGCCCGAGTTTCACTGGAGGTCTCCATATGTCTACGATTTTCTGGAAAGGTATGTGGTCTTGTGACCCCATGTCTCTGTCCGACCAGCACCACAAGATGTGAAATCGAGGCTTTTCATCATTTTCTGCCAACCCGAGGACACGGACTCTCCAGAATCGGGGGGTCTGTCACATACCGCCCATGATGACGTGAACATTTCCACGCAGACCTGAGCAGACTCCCCTCATCTTTCTCCTCACGCTGAGCAGAGCCAAACTCCTTCCTTCTGTAAAGCAATGACCTATCCTATGCCCAGGCTTTCCAGTCCACCACACCCCCAAACACTTTTTGCTAAGTGTCTGAGTTCCAAACAAAACTGCTGGCTTACTTCGGAGGGGCTGTGGTGCAAACTGTCCCCAAGACTTTTTTAATGGCTTCTTTCTACTGCAACATACTTTGAGCTCTTACTCTGTCCCACACCTCAAATGTGTTTAGTTTTTACCTTTCAACCCGAAGTCATGCTAATGAACCTCGTGCTTGAAAGAATCCATAGATGGTAAGTGAATCCTCATTCAGAAGAGCTAGAAAATTAGCCATGAAAAAGACCTGACTACTTAGCTCATTTCCTTGACCATAATAAATCCAATTCCCTCCTTCCCCCTGTGAGCCATCCAAAAAACAAACAGACAAAAGTTTATTATCTTTTCAGATGATAACATGAACCCATGAACACCCATAAAATCAGAAAACACCAGTAGCTCGGATGGTGATTCCGACAGCTCGTGTCTTGACAGTCTTTATTACGTGCTGGATACTCTTCCATGTGCTTTGCCCGCTGTCCCGTGGGATCCCTGCCCATGTCTGCTCATGAGGAAATGGCGAGGCACGCAGAGTTCACATTTGTTTCTCGAGACCCCACAACCAGAAAACAGTGCCAACGAATAAAGACATTATCTGCGGCCCATCATCTTGGAGTAATTACCAACAGAATTTTCCACGGTATTCCAAACACAACTTCTGTTCATTTCTGTTCACCTGGTATTTTCCCTTGGTAGAAAAATCAGGAAGCACGTCACTGGGGTCACGAATGCGCCCCACGTGCCTTTACTACATTGGAGAGACAAGGTAATTTTCAGGTGTGTGTTCCTTCTTCATGTTACTTTTCTGGATGGAACACTAGTAACAAACTTGATGTTTAGGTGTTTTCCTGTTAAAGCAAAAACAGACTTTTACATGTTGTCTTCCTAAATCAAACCAATGTCAGGTGATTTTTCAAAATAAACACATACTTGGATTTCTCCTGGTCTGCCCGCACCTCTAGGCATGGTCTGACATTCAACAGAGCACTGTCCTTCCGTGATCCTGTTAGCACCTTCTAGTGGCAAGGAAGGGAAACGGGGCATGATTCAGCTTTGCTGGAAGGTTTTGTTTGTTTGTTTGTTGTTGTTGTTGTTGTTTTCAGTAAAAAAACAAACATAATTTATAGCTACCTGGTATTTCCACTTTTCTTTCTTTTTGTTCAATAAAGCCGCAAAGACCATGAAATTCCAAGAAAGAGCCTAAAATATTTCAAAGTCAATTCAGAGCAAAATTCCATCATAAATATGAAAGTATGTGATGTAATTGTTACAAAAGGTCAAGAGAGTTCAGGGAATTTTAGGTGTTCTTTTGTTTTTGAATGGTAACTTCTCACAATGTCTCATATTTTCAAACTGTTAAGAGTGTAGTCGTGTCTGGGATTATCTCACAGGGTCCAGTTCAGCCTTGCCCTGACTGGGGTGAGGACACACAGGCGGATAGATAGGGTGGTGCCATGCAGCTAACAGAGAAAGCCCTTGTTCCCTCCAGTAGCATCCCCTATGCTTACATTATGTTGTGATTTCTTTAATTCTTCAATGTCTTTTTTAAACCTTTTAAGCACATCCAGGTAAACAAAGCTCTCTTTAATTTCTTTAATTTTTTTTTTAAGATTTTATCCATCCATTCGACAGAGAGAGATCACAAGTAGGCAGAGAGGCACGCAGAGAGAGAGGAGGAAGCAGGCTCCCTGCCGAGCAGAGAGCCCGATGCAGGCCTCGATCCCAGAACCCTGAGATCATGACCTGAGCCGAAGGCAGAGGCTTTACCCCACTGAGCCACTCAGGCGCCCTTTAATTCTTTTTTTTAAGGTTTGTGGTTTTTTTCACTCTAAATCATCTCTACACCCAATGTGGGTCTTGAACTCACAACCCTGAGATCAAGTGATCACACTCCACCAACTGAGCTGGCAGGTGCCCCATGGGAGACGCTAAAACACCATTTTGAAGGATTTCTTTTCGACATGGTTCAGAACTCGGGACATAATACTTTCCCTTGTATGGGAAGTCTTGCTAAGAGGGGCTCAGGACGTTATACGTTGTGTAAGAGGGCATTATTGTTCTGAGAACTGGATCCAAGGCGGTAGTAGGACCCCGGCCCTGAGATGTGTACATTCTGGTCCCATGGGACCCTCTCCCCCAGCTCTTGACACCAGCCTTCTGCAAGAAGAATGCTGGACACATGGGGAGGCCGTGAGAGGCAGGACACCCGGGGGTCCAACCCTGCCTAGCCTGAATGGTGCTTCCCACCACGGTCCTGATAGCTCTGTAGACCGTAGGACACCATGCCATCTGCCCCTTTGCTTTTGTGGCAGAAGACCGCTTTTGCGGAGGGGACTGCTGTCATGAATGAGAGGACGTCCTGCCCCCCGCCAGCTGATGCTGCAGGCAGGGCAGGACCATGCACAGACAGGAGTGGGCATGTTCCAAGGGCACAGGAGCTGAGTAGGAGGCGCAGAGCGCTGGCCCATCTGACAGCATCAGGACGGCCAGCCGCAGGTGGGTCTGGGAGCCGGCCCGGGGAGTAGGGCCTAGAGGGGGTGAACCCGGTGCCCCATGCAGCCCGAGTTCAGTAGGGTGCATCATGAAGGGGGCTAACGTTTTACAGTAGACACAGTGAGGGGGTGACACGGGCAGCCCAGGCAGTCAGACACCTAGAGCTGACGTCCCCAAAACTTAACTCTGAGAGCGCAATGAGGACCAGAGGCCGCACAGACGACAGAAACCTGCCTCGTGTTGTAGCCGTCACACGCTGCGCTCTCACAGCGAAGTCGGCCAACACAACGCGGCAACGACAACCGTCAGGAAGAGAAAATGCATGGACAGCTCTGTCCCAGGTGTGCTGAAAAAAAACGCTACCAAGCGGGCCCGCCTCGGCACCCCCATGCGGTTGAGGGTCGACCGTGCTTTCTGTCATCTGTGACTCCTCTCAGAAAGTGAGATACTCTACCTGGTGAAACAAATACTGGGAGGCAGTGTCGAGGAAACACTGACGGAACAAGGGACCATCGACAATTAAGTACAAGTACCACATTGTGGCTAAACTACGGCTACGTTCGCCCCATAAATGCATTTGAGACCGAAGGTCTGCAAACCCACCCAGCCTCTGGGTAAGGGCGTGAATCCCTCCACGAGACAAAGGGCTTTGCTGGCTGATGGGACCACAGTGTTTAGAGCTGACAGTGTGGGGAGAAAGGCAGTCGAGTCACCGTGGACTCCCCCGGCAAGGGGGCCCCCTGAGCCGGACGGAAGACAAGGCCCTGGGAGAGCGGACAGGAGCTGGGCCCTTGCTGGTCTGACAAGGGGCAGCTGGGGCCGGGCTGCTGGATGCCTGTGTGGTGGGGCAGTCTCCTGGCCTCCCCCCAGCCAGAAGCCCCCCCATTCGGTGGTGCCCCAGCCCTGACACACCCCACAGGTCTGCACACATGGCCCAACGTCCCCAGAGGCTGGGGCAGGGCCTCGTAGGCCATGCCCATGTGCCTGCCCTGAGCGTGGGGTCCGGTGGGAAGCCACAGCCAGCGGCTGTCACTACCATGTTGAACAGAGTCTGCCAGCAGCAAGTGCGTAGCCGGCAACAGCCAGCTGCTCCCCAGGGTCGCCTGTGCCGGCTCAGACCACAGTCCCCAGCCCGGCTGAGAGTGGATGCCGTGCCCAGGCCCAGGGGTGCTGTATGAGTCTCCGGAGGAAATGGACGCGGCAGTGCGCTTCCCTTCACATCTGCCCTCCGGAATCCTCCTGCTGTGCAGCAGCCAGGAGCTCGCACCGAGAGCCTGGACCCTTGCACCCAGTGCAGGACGGCGCAGCAGGCCACTTCGGGCCAGCACCCCTGTCTGGGGAGTGGGGACTCAGTCTAACCCCAGCAGCCCAGGACTGCTCCTTGGTCCCTTCCACTTCCTACCAACATCACAACTCCCTTGGACTCCCAGCTGTGCCTCGCACCTGCTCCCCAGGGGACCCAACAGACATGCACCTGGGGACGCTCACAGCCGGTGGCTGCTCCTGTAGGGTCCTCACCATGGCCCTCTGCCTCCCCAGCGCCAGAGAATGGGGCATGTACTGAACACCTGCCACGGGCCAGGAACAGTGCCAGCTCACAGCCACACATCCACCCTGAATTTTCATGCCAGCCCCAGGGGTGGGCATTAGCATTTCTAGCATGTACATAATGGCCTAGCCCTGCACTCGTCCATACTGCAGAAGAATTTTTCAACTTTGTCTCACCAGAAACCCTGGTACTTAATGTTTGCTGCACTGACCACAGTATCTTACTTATTCCATGTACTTTATCTGAGTGCACTTCAAATCAGTGCAGGGGGCATGCTCTGTTTGTCTCTACAGACCAACACGGAGCCTGGGTCTGGGACACACATGCGGTGAACACGTGAGGACGGAGTGAGGGAAGCTACAGGGCACTTACCCTACCTGGATGTCAAAAGGTGCGTTTTCAGCCACCGTTAAAATGCATGGGAACCTGAGGAACCCAAGACGGGATCCAGCAGGGCGGAGAACACCCCTCATGATGAGAATATGAGGATTAAATACAATGCAAAGTTCTGGCTTCCATGGAGGCCCAAATGCGATTTGCAGGTAGAACATTCAGATTTTTAAAAATGCTGTCATTTAAAATAAGAAAAAACACCAGGTAAGCAGGGCTGAGGCCAAAAAGGGAAAGACATCAGGCTAAGGATCAAAATGGGAGAGCGGCTAATGGGCAGTAAACTCCTCCAGGAGTAAAAGGCAGACGTGACACGGGCCGGAGCTTCCTGGTCAGCTGGCACAGTCCTGGAAACGGGTCATGGCTGTGGCGGAGGTATGAAGTCTCGGCTACGGGAAATCACGCTGCTTTTTTTTTTTTAATGAACAAGTAGCTCAGTGTATTACCTTTATTTTAGGCTCCCAAATTGGTGACATCTGAACTAAATTGATTGCTGAGGTCTAAAGGTTTGGCTGTCCCCCACTTTGTTGGACTGGAAAATTGGGGAATTGGGATAGAACAGATAATATCTAAGAGTCTTACAAAGAGAAAATTTCATGATGCACTAACCTCTGGCATTTTTGAAGGTCAGTGGGCATTAAGGGGCAGCCCTGAGGGGCTGGGTCGCGGGGGGTTCAGGCACACGGGGTGGATGCCTTCCTGCCTAACAGCCACCTTGTTCCGAAGTTTGGCAGCAGTGAAGATTTGCAGCATGGACCCCAAACACTGCCATCTAGTGGCAACTCTTGTGTACTCACCATCCACCCTGATTTAGCTCAGATCTCTCAAATTTGGAAGCCCGAAACAAAGATAATACACTGAGCTACTTGTTCATTTTTTTAAAGAAGTGACAATTATCTTTTAATAAATAGAAAATTATATTACATGTTGAGTAAAGCACCCTGTGAGTGAGCTGTCTTAAAAGTCCCTTTCGTAGCTCCCTGCTCAGCGGGGAGCCTGCTTTCCCCCCCCAACCCCTCTACCTGCTGCTCCCTCTACTTGTGCTCGCTCTCTCTCTGTCAAATAAATAAATAAATAAAATCTTTTAAAAACAAAGTTTCCTTTGCACTGTAGTTTTTAGCTACTTTATACTACCTCAAGAACTCTACCTTTCCTCCATTCTTTTTTTTTTTTTTTTAAAGATTTTTTATTTATTTGACAGAGAGAAACACAGCCAGAGAGGGAACACAAGCAGGGGGAGTGAGAGAGGGAGAAGCAGGCTTCCCGCCGAGCAGGGAGCCCGACGTGGGACTCGATCCCGGGTCTCTGGGATCATGACCTGAGCCAAAGGCAGCTGCTTAACCAACTGAGCCACCCAGGCGCCCCTACCTTTCCTCCATTCTTAAACTTTCTAAGACTTTATGGTAATTTTTAACATACTTAAATGTTTTTTTCTTATGTTACTGAACACCATGGGGAAAAAGTAATAAGCTACAAATTAAACACTTTATTATTAATGAACATAAAAGTGTTTAAGTCTTTTATTCTTATAATAGTCTGACTCCATTACTGATGTGATTGGGGACAAGCCTCCAGCCCCACCCCTTCCCTGTGCTTCCCTTGCCCACATCTGGGCAAGCTGATAAGAAACCTTGGGTGTTTCCTCCTTTGGCCTAAAGGGAAGCTCATGTCATGTAAGTCAATGTGGAATCCCACCACCACCGATCACATGAAAGCAGTCCGTCTCATCTCCCTGGGTCTGCTGGGAGCCACCCCATCTCCCCCAGAAAGCCTCAGTGACATGCACTCTTACCCTCAGCCTATAAAGAACATTTAAATGTCATTAAATAGACCAGATAGCCAGGACGGCATGTAAACTGAGATGTCCCGGCAGGAAGGGAAATGTTGTTAAATAGACCAGATAGCCAGGACGGCATGTAAACTGAGATGCCCCTTACAGCAAATGCATCCTTAGGGGGACACAGCCAGTGGAGAAAAACCCCATTAAGGCTCTCTGCAGCTCTCCCCACACAGGACTTTCTGACGCTTCCCATCCTCCCCTCTCCCTGGTCTCACAGATCCAGAAGGAAAGAGGTCTTTTCTATTTGACTAAGAAAACCACGCACAGATGGCACTAAGTTCAGTGGCTTGCATAGGTCAAAATGAGCTCCATGAGGCTTGAGGTTCGAGGGAACGTGCCTGCTCCCCTGAGCAGCACCCCTGGATGCTGGGAGAGAGCGTGGGGGGCATCGTTCCTAGCCCCCAGCAGGGGGACCCATGCTGCTCACACACTAACATAACCTTCTGGCCCCCTGGGCCACCAGACAGAGTGCTCCCACTGGGTGACCCGTTCAGCCCCTCACGCTTTGTTACGGCGACCCGAGGAGATGGGTGGACTTGCCCAAGTCACTACTGTTATTGGCCCAGAGTCACACAGCCCCCGTGTCAGCCGCGGCTAGTGACCTGCCCAAAGCGCATGTTCCTGAAAAATTTCAGTGCGGTTGGCAATATGTCCATCCCAGGCACTAGTTTTCTAACCAGGGAGAAAGAAGCAAAATCCACTGAGAAGACTCCTCAGGGGAGACTAACTTGCCCCCCTGATGGCAACACAGAGGTCTGGCCCTGGGCTCCCGCAGCCAGCAGGGGGCGGGGTGCTGCCCTGTCACCCCGGACCTCCGGATTGTATGAGAATGATAAAACAGGCCTGAGCTTCGTTTCTGTCACTGGGCACCAGCTGCAGAATCTGACTCCAGACAGCTGGGACACCAGCTCTCACCTGCTTTCCCGCCAGAGGACACTTCTGGGTATAGCATGGACGCACCCTGCGCTTGTCTAGGCTGCCCTACAATAGGACCTACGACCTGCCCTAGGACCCAAGCCCCAGGGGGCTAGTGTCCTAATAAAGTTGACACAGAATTAAAAATATATCCATGTAGCGCACGTCAGCGGGAAGTGCTGTGGACAGAAACAGCTCAGAGGTGGCTGGAATTTTTGTGGTCAGGAGACCCCCACCGGGAAGCTGACATCTGGGCTGATGTCTGGAGGAAGCAAAACATGAAGCCAGGTGCGCCATGGGAGACGAGCCCTCCAGGCAGAAGAGACAGCAAGCGAGAGGACCGTGACCAACCCCCAGCTCCCAATGTGTAAAATGAGGTGACAGGACAAAACCATCTCCAGCACGCCTGCCAAGTGTCACGGAGACTGCAGGAGCGTGTCCAACCAGAAGACCAACTTGAACCTTACACCTCCCACATGACGAAGGCCCCGCCTGGAAGCTGCTGCAGGAGACTGCTCCTGGTCCAATGGCGGTTCACAGGTGTAATGGGAGTGGACATAGTTCTGAAGGCAAATATGCCTGTAAACTGGCTACTCACTGCGGGACTTCTCAGGTGCTTTAAAACCCCAGTGTCGATGATGATGATCTGCAAGTGAACTGTGGCACATAGAGTCTGCCAGACCCACCTCACCATGGAAGCCTTTCTGAGTGCAGAGTAGCCATGGAGAGATCGTCCCACAGAACAAACTTTCGGAACAAATACTGGTAAACATTTCCTGTGAAGGACCAAATAAAAAATGTTTTGGGCTCTGTGGGCCAAAGGTTCTTCTGCAACTCTGACCTGCCATTCTATCTCGCCAGCAGCCAGAGACAACACAGTAATTATAAACAAATGAGCACAGCTAAGTTACTAAATTTCAACTGAATACACATCTTACATCTCAAAAATGTCAGTCTATTTTGATTTTTTTTCAACCATTTAAAAAATATGGACCATTTTTAACTACTGGCCATATAAAGACAGAGAGAGGACTGGATTCGACTCCTGGACTGTACTTTGCCAACCCCAACTTTAAACAAATGTATCTTTCTCCCTTTTTTTTTTTTGGTAATTGGCACATACTTTTTAATTGCTTCAAGTCACATGGCTGGTTTCCTGATCACCAAAAAAGGGGTCTGTAAATTATATTCCTGAAACATATTTGAGGCCAAAAGCAGTTCAGGAGAAAAATCACATTTTTAGACATAGCTCCTTTATACTTACTTCTTGATAGAAAAATAGATTTTAATTCTGCCTTCTATTTTAATTCTACCTTGACAACAGAATTATTAGGAAAAACCACCTAAATTTTCTAGTATTGGTTTTTATTTTCCTCAGTAAAATTTTCAAAAATCGAATTACCATTCTTTCTGCAGAAGACACTCTAAATGCACTCTCCTTCTATGGAGAGGAAGCATTTGCAGGCAGCCTGGCCTCAGCCAAAACTGCACTTAGCGTCGTCTGAACGTGTTCCCCTATCTTTTTCCCCTCCACCTGGGCGTCTACTTACTATTATGACTGCTTCCAAACCTGCCTGTCCCCTTTCCCTCTTGCCAAAATCGAAGTACCTTCATGCTCCTTTCTCTTCCACTTTTTCTTTACATCTGTGCTTACAATAAATCAGAGCCTTGCTCTCACTATGATGTAAATAACTTATAAACAATCCTCTTGGGGATATTTGCATTTTAGCAGAAGGAATGAAGGTTTTCCTCTGGCTCTCCCATCCCCAGGTGGCCGGCAGGTGGCAGAACCAGGTCTTCCAGGAACCTCAGGTAAGTTTCCAGTCCTGAAATCACATCCCATAGGAAGTCACCTCCTTCAGCCACGGGGCCCCAGGCAGTGGCTGGGATCTCCTTCGGCTTCCACTTCGATGAGCACAAACAAGAACATGTGCCTCCTCCCCTCCCTGTGGAGAAGGACACATAGCTTTCCCTCCCCTCTTCTGAGTTCTCAGCTCACACCTCCTCTAATAAAAGATGGATTAACGAGAAAAGCACAGAAGTTCATCACAGATGCAACAGGTAGATGGGGGGGGGGGGTGTGAGTCCCCCAGGTGGCCTGAGCCACCAGCCAAAACACCATCTTCAGGACAGATGGAGAAGGTTGGGGCGGGGGGAGGGGGCTGCGGGGACATCTGTCCTCCTCCTCAGAGGATGCCGTCCTGTGACTGAGTCCCTCCTTGTCTTCCTGGTGTGGATTGAGATTTCCTTTATAAATGTCAATGTCCCTCACCAGAGGCTAACTTCTGCACCTGCTGTTTCTGAAAATGATCAGCTCAAGAAAATGCTGATGTCAGGGAAGCCGGTTTGGGGGCGGATGATTCTGCTTCCTTCCCCCCAGCGCGCTGAGCCTGAGCCCGGGCTTCAAAGGCTCCATTCTGACCTCGGGGTGTACTTTCTAATTAAGTTCTCTCTTCACTCAGGCAAAAGATGGGAGGGGCGGGGTGGGGTACACCAAGGCCCCGGTGAGGAGCACCGAGACTGCTCCTCCAGCAACAGGGACTGTCCTGACGCCAGCAGCCCACCTGCAATGTGACCTGTGCTACCACCTGCATGGACCCACCAACCTCGACCCCACATCATCCTCATCTAAACCTGGATGTCTTTTTGCTATTTGGAGACAGTCTTAGAGACGCCAGACCACCATCTTCCCTATCTTGGCCTCACTGCAATAAACTCCTTCCCTCTCTGTCTTCAGATTTCTGTCAGCAGCAAGAGTCCTAACCTGGTCTGTTTGGAGACCTCAGAGCCTCAGATCAGAATGCTTGCAGGGAGGACTTGAAACCCAAGGACCTCTCCCTGCCAAGATTTTCAAGCCCCAGCACACAAAAGGGAAGGATCCAGGAGCTTGGCTAACAGCTGAGCACTCATGTGGGTATTGAGTTTCCTTTCATTGACACCTAGTCTGACTTTTGTAAGGTACATAAAATACACCAAGGAGTATTCAACACACCGAGAAATGCTCGCTCTGTCCCTCCTCACGGGCTTGGGACTATCACTCTGAGCAACACAGTCGTGCAGAGCAGAGCATCTGTGATCAGAAAGCTCTTGTCCAAGGACAGAGTAACTGACCGCAGATATACTGGTTCATGTGGCGCACACTGCATTTCTCTCCCCAGCGATTCTGAAAATCCCTGCTCTTGTGTTGATGTTTTGCAGGGAACCAGAGAGAAGAGGCTGAGAATGAAATAGGACCTTTGTGTTCTCATGTTACATTATACTTTCCAGCGTTTGAAGTTAGTGTAACCCTTCACTAAGTACTTGGCAAACTTTAAACCATACATCTGTGAAGCTGGGGTTTTTTTTTTCTTCACATTACCTTTCACCTACTTTAACATAAACCACTCATTGTTCAAAAGGTAAAACTCAAATTTGTTGTTGTTGTTTTTTTTAAGTAATCTATAATAGAGTAAAACGCTGCTGGAATGTTTGCAGTTAACTAATTTACTGTGTAATAAATCCCTAAGAAAGTGAACAGGGAAATCGGTTTTCAACTTGAATATGTAGGCCTCCATTTGCTTTTTTTAATTAACAAAATGTAGACTCTTTTTAAATTTTTTTTGTAAACTCTTTTTTTAAATTAGAAAGGTACATGAACCTGATTCTCTAAGTGCTTACACTACACAGAACTTAGAGAATCAAGGGGGAGAAGTCATAGCCCACTTTCTTGTGTTTCTTGATTTAATATTAAAATAATGAAAGCAAATGTATGGAAATACGTTTGTTGGCAAATTTTACTATATTTAAGTTTTAGTTTTGCCTACATTTTCCCAGATTTTGTCACTAGAAAATCATAAAAACTACTTTTAAAATCTTGAAATAGGAAGCCTGCAGGGTGCTACACAGACAAATCAGCCCGGAAGAGAAAGCAGCCTCCACTCCTGCTTCCCTGCCCTGAGTGCCTGGTCTCCCCCTCTCCATCCACCTGCCTTGGCCTGACACCCTAGGACACTGCAATCCTCCAACATCCTCACCCTCCCAGGGTTTGATGCCTTTGCAAACACCGTCCTCGGGGTTACAAACCCTCTACCCTAGGAACCCCTCCCACCGGGCTAGGAGCCCTTCAAGGATCACCTCAGGTAACATCTTCAGTGACTTCCAGGCCCTCGTTCAGGAACAGTGAGTTACTCTTTGGTACCTGGATGGACAGCATCCTTGACACACTTAGGCGAAGTGAGTGTTTTCTGATTGTGCAGCTGCTTGGGCTCAGAGAGGTTCTGGAGAGCAGGGACTGGGCCTCTGTCATTTTCACGGTCCCGTGAATTCTCTGCTGTGCAGAAGGGAAAGTGATGACCGCCCGGAGGAGCGAGGACTCTGGCCTTCCGGCTGTTGGGGCTGGACCCTCGGCTTTAACTAGGAGTTCTCAGGAGCTACAAGCCAACAGCAGGAGCGGGTGCAGACCTGGACCCCACGGAACGCCGGGCAGAAGCGGGTCGCAGCCTGGACTGCAGTCTTTGCAGTGGGGCTGCAGGAAAGCACCCCCAGGAGATCAGAGTCTGCGGGGCACATGTATCCTCGATTTGACTCAGGGCTTGGGATCAAGGCAGGGCATGAAGCACCGTGTCCTACGATGACACTGGCCGCTGGACCGAGGTCTCGGCCGCCGCTGCGTGCAGAGCACCCGCGGTACCCGCGCAGACCCCGAACAGCACAAGGGCCACCCGCTCCGTTTCAGCGCCTCATGAGCTCCGCAGACTCTGCGAGGGGTAGGCCCCTGACTCGACTTCCACTTATTACACTATTTCCATGGGGAAAGGGATCTGGGTGCTAAACCGAGTTCCCAACGCTTCCTCGGAACGCAGGCCACGCGTCGTACGGTACTAGCAGTCCCGAGGACTCGGGTCCGGACAGCCAGGGGAGGCCACGGGAGCAGCCTGGGCGCAGGCGCAGTAAACTCGGCAGGGCCGACTCGCGGGAGGAGATTAAACGCAGGCGCAGCGAACTCGGTGGGCAGGTTTCTCGCAGGCAGCCCTGCGCAGGCGCAGCGAACGCCGGAGGCCAGCCGCGCAAGCCGCGCTACGGAGGCGCAGTGAACTCCACAGGCAGGACCCCTCAACCCCCCCGCCTCCGGCAGCGCTGCGCAGGCGCAGTGAACTCCACAGGCGGGACACACACACACACCCCCCACCCCACCCGCGCTTGGGCCGCGCTCGCAGTGAACGCACACATACACCCCCCCCCCACCCCGCGCTTGGGCTGCGCTCGCAGTGAATGCGCATCTGGCCAGGTGCCCACTTAGCGGCCTCAAAGAGCACTTGTACTTTTCCACCGCTGTGAAGTGATTTCCGCCAATTTGCTGGTTGGTGGAGACCGAGATCTACTTTCACAATGCTTGCTTTGCCAAAACTTAGGCACTCGCTATTAGTCCTCCCCTGGGTTTCCCATCTACTTAAATCTGATATTTTCCACTGGCCCTCTTCACTTCCCTATTCTCAGGGGCACACAGGCCCAAACCAGTTACCAAACCACAACTGCAGGCTGGGCCTGAGTTCAGGATATCCCCACCCTCTTCTTCTGCCCAGACCTGGGAAGACCGAGTCAGACCTACTACTGGGTAAGTCAGTCACACCTGCTGGAGCCTCCCTTACCCTCTCCCTCCCGCCTCCTCCTCCATGTCCCTGCCAAGCTTCTGATACCCACCTATCCTGGAAGCCTCCACCCTTCCCCAGTGTCATGGTATCCATCACTGAGTGGGGGGGGGGGGCGGTTAGATGGATACCTTGACTTTTATTTTTATTTATTTTTAATTTTTTTTAATGTGGGTTCCACACCCAGCGTGGGGCTTGAACTCACAACCCTGAGATTGAGTCATCTGTTCTACTGACCGACATGCCCAGACACTTTTGACTTTTAGGTATGATTACAGTAACTACCAGTGGAGGAGCGCCTGGGTGGCTCAGTTGGTTGGGCAACTGCCTTCGGCTCAGGTCATGATCCCAGAGACCCGGGATCGAGTCCCACATCGGGCTCCCTGCTCAGCGGGAATCCTGCTTCTCCCTCTCTCACTCCCCCTGCTGTGTTCCCTCTCTAGCTGTGTTTCTCTCTGTCAATAAGTAAAATCTTTTAAAAAAATAAATAAATAAAACTATTAAATATACATATATATTTATATATAAACAAATACATAAAATTGTCATGTCTGTGACTGATAATCATACATATAACATGTACAAAATTTATATACATAATTCAAATATATAATTTATAAAATAAACAATGTATATACCATTTTATTTAATACAGGAAAGCTACTACTTAAAAAAATGCCAATTAGTCGGCAAAATAGATCTTAAAGATGAGGAACACAAGAGAGGTATTAGGGCATGGATCCCTTTGGTGGGGAAGAATTTAGAATATACCACACCACTATTCAACAAAGAATGTTAGATATCTTAAACCCTTTTTGAAATAAGAGGGAATATTAGCAACTACAGGAGATACTGGAATCCAAAAGGAACCATCCAAAAATGAACTCTTAATAGGAAACCAAAATTTCTTGGAAATAAGTGTTTTTGCATTTTATTTTGAAAAACATAATGAAGTATCTTTTCTCTTAGTTTGTGATTCCCCAAAGTCAAGACTTTCCTGTACTGTTGGCATCACTGTCTGAGAACCTTCACCACCATGTCTGACCTTGGCAGCAGCATCACAGAGAAGACTGTCTATATGAAAACACGAAAGGGCCTCACCGTTTCTCCCCGGAAGCTCTCCATGGAATCTAGCTTTGTTAATTCTGGCCTCCAGTTTTCAGGTAGTCTCACCCAGCTCAGTCCCCGTGTGTTAAATGCTCCACCATCTCCGACATTACCTTCCTTTCTGAATGTACAGAATCCTGTGGGGGCGCCTGGGTGGCTCAGTGAGTTAAAGCCTCTGCCTTAGGCTCAGGTCATGATCTCAGGGTCCTGGGATCAAGTCCCACATTAGGCTCTCTGCTCAGCACGGAGTCTGCTTCCTCCTCTCTCTCTGCCTGCCTCTCTGCCTAGTTGTGATCTCTCTCTCTCTCTCTCTGTCAAATAAATAAAATCTTTAAAAAAAAAAAGAATCCTGTGCATTTGACAAGATTTCAGTGTCATTTAGAAATCAATTTCCAATGACAAAGGGGCCTCTGGGTGACTTTGTCGGTTAAGGGTCCAGTGTCCTATTCTTGGTTTCAGCACAGGTTATGATCTCAGGGTCTTGAAATCAAACTCAGAGTCGAGATCCATGCTCAGTGGGAAGTCTGCTTGAGGGAGTCTCCCTCTCCCTTCACACTCATGCTCTTGCACACACTCTATCTCTCTAATAAATAAATAAATAAGATCTTAAAAAGAAGAAATCAATTTCCAATGACAAGAAGACCAATGGATCGGCAAGGACACAGATCCAAAGAGTGTGTGAGGAGCCGAGGTCACTGGATTACAGTTTCAGGTTCTGCCTTTAAACTCCAGGATGTGATACTCACATCCTCCCAGAGCAGGAAGGAAACTTCCAGTATTTAGTCAAACTCTCATTTTATAATTCAGCCTCAGGGCACAAGTATTCCCAGATCACACAACAAATGGGGAGCAGCTCAGGGCTACATTCCAGATTTGCGTTGTGTCCTCTGTAATCATGGGCGGGGTGAGGGTAAGGGGAGCGGGCGCAGTAGGCCCAGTTCAGGCAAGACTGGCTCTCTTACAAGTCCCCCACCTGGAGGAATGGAGCAGCTCATCCTGAAACCTGCTTGGTCACCCTCCCGAGGCCAGGCCAGGGCTGCGCTGACAGAGCCCAAAGCCTGCACCCCGCAGGCTGAGATCACATACATCACTGTTCACTGGGTCTAAGCGAGCACGACAGCATGGTTATTAGCTAATCCAGAAAACTGCTGTTGCAAAAGCAATATTCATGGGCGAATCATTGAAATGAAAACAAAACCAACTAACCAACAACTCACATATCATCTAATAGGAAACAAAGAGAGAGGAACCGCCCAACTAACTTGTTCAGGGCTTGTAATCTCCCAAGGCAGGCTGCAAGACCAGGCCTGAAGCATCCACCCTGCCCAACCCCACCTTATTCCTCTTTTTCTCCAGAACATCCTTAGGGAGGGGCTGGTCTTATGCAAGACAGACAACAGCATTTTGTTGCCTCCCGGCTTCTGGTTCCCAGGAACAAGGCACGTGGAGGCCAGTGACAAAACCCATTTACACAGAGGCAGTTGAGCAACATAGGTATAAAAGTTCTCATTTTTTTCCACCTGAGTAATAAAATTCACCAGGAACCAAGCTCGTTCAGAGAGGGGTTATTTTAAAACCCAACTCACCCTTACAGTCTGCAGTCACTTCTGAGAACTCAGGATTACATGGCCTGACCTGAAAAATTCCAAATAGTCTTTTTTACCACTCCAGAAGAATTCTTTATTTGGTCAGTGGAGCTGCTGACAGTGAATGTGGAAGGTAAGCTGCACCCATGTGATCTCTTCCCGGAGGAATCTTTCTAAAGGTAAAAATCTGCAGCCACTAAAAGCACACAACTTGGCAGTTCTTCCGTGATTTGACCCTCCATCTTCACCTTTCCAGAGGGTCCCAACTCTTCCTCCTCATCTTGCCTCTAATCTAACGGCCACCGGCCAACCATGGCCTTCTCCACTTCTGCGGGAAGCCCTCCTGGCATCCTGAAGCTGGCATGGGGGCCTCTCTCCCCGCTACCACTCACCTGCCCTGTTCTCCACTGGACATGCTTCCTGAGGGTTATTTTACATCATAGCCCCAGTGCCAGGAACCTAGCGGACCCTCGGCAGGGAGGGGTTGAATTTGGGAAGAAACTAATGCTAATGAGCACCACCCACCAGCGCTAGGCACAGAGGTAATTTAAATAATTTTTCTTTCAACCGCCAAACATCTCTAAAATGAAGGACCATTAAATCCATTCTGTGGTAACGAAACTGAGTCTTCAGAGTTCACTTTGGCAAGGTACACGAGGTAGGAATAGAGCGATCAGCAGCTCGTTCCTGCAGCTGGCTGCCTGCGGGCGGGCGGGTGAGCCCAGAACCTCAGGTGCAGGCGCGCAGGCCCCGCCCACCCGATGCGCTGCCCACCCCGCCCCAGGGTCTCGCCCTCATCACGGTGGCCCCGCCCACCCTCCCTGGTGTCCGGCTTCACCCTGATGCCCCGCTCGCCCAGCGGAGGGTCCGGCCTCACCCGTGTGGTCCCGCCCACCCAGCCCAGGGCCCCGCCCCCAGCTGGATGCCCCGCCCAGGGTCCGGTTCCACTTGGATGCCCCGCCCACCATGCCCAGTGTCCCGCCCTCAACCCATACCCCCGTCCACCCCGCCCAGGTCCAGCTCCACTCGGATGCCCCGCCCACCAAGAGCACACACCTGGGAGCCAGGTGTCGCCTCGGCCAGCCTGGGGGAAACGCCTAGCACCACAGGCCGCGTCCTGGACAACAGTGTCTGCAGCTCGTCGGAGGGCGGTTATCCCGCAGCCAAGACAGAGGGTGTCCCGCTCCGCCGGGCCGCGGCTCGCACCGGAGCCCGCCCTCCCCGCGTCGGCTCTGCAATGCGCCCCGGGGCTGGAGCTCTGCTCCCGGGCCCTCGAGGCCACCTGCGGCGCGCGCTCCGGTGCGCTGCTAGGAGTTCACATTCACCTGGGACGCGGAGCTCGCGAGCTCCACTCACCTGTCCCGCGCTGCGTCCCCGCCGGCGGCGACTTGGTGGGCAGCGGGCACACTCCCTCCCCTGCGCCAGCCCGGCCCCAGTGCACAGAAGCGGGGCGGGGCGGTGGGACTTGGAGGACCGCCTCCCTAGCGGCCCAGCCGGGGCAGCGGAGGTCAGAAAGGAAGGTCCATCTAAAGTACCGGGCTCTGTAAACAGGCAGGTGAACGTCTCCGTCCTGGGATCAGTTGTACACCGAAGCGACTCAGCTGCGTTTGAGGCAAATGACTGCAAATGTTTACATTTTACGTCTCGGTCTTTGCCTCCCCATTGCAACTCAGGCTTACCTAAATATAAATACTGTGGGAATTCTGAAACGGCTAGGTAATTTATATTCAACCAAGGAACTTTTATTCTAACCAACCCAACCTCCTCCCCATATTTCTATGCAGAATGAGTACTGCATAGTACAAGAATTGGGTGGTATTAATTTCAGTGATCATAGGGGCCTGAGTGTGGTGTTTCATTTCTTAGACGAATTCATGCTGAATCTCATCTGTGATATTCATTCAATTACAAATGATGTTTAAATTTCTAATTTTTAATATTTAAATAAGTTTTGCCTTTTCTTGGGAGGAGGTTATATATTTATGTAAGAATGCTGTCATTTCTCAAAACATTTTTTTGACATATTTTGGGTCATGAGAAAAGCATACCCCAAACACCTAGAATTCTGAAGGCAAGATGAGCAGGAAAGCCCTCTCCAAGTTTCTTAAATTCACAATTAGCATTCTTTCAACATGAGCAGACTAAATCTCTTTTCTGAATCAAAAAGAAACACAACTGACTTTATTTCACCAGTGGAAACACGTGGTGTAGTCGAACACTAACTCCGGACTCAGATGGAATGTGTCCAGTGAGCCAGGCCTCTGACTGGGAATCTCTTGCGGGAAGGAAGTCCTACAAAGCTCGCTTTGCTCTGATGAGAACAGACGGGGCCAAGCTTAAAATTTTATTCCCTGGGCAGCAGCTCTTTCTGCCCATAGGTCCTGTCCCCATGCTTTAATAAAACCACCTTTTTGCACTCCCCTCAAAAAAAAATTATATTCCCTGGGTTTCCACAGCTTGTTAAAATATTTGGCTAAATGGGGCACCTGGGTGGCTCAGTGGGTTAAAGCCTCTGCCTTCGGCTCAGGTCATGATCTCAGGGTCCTAGGATCAAGGCCCGCATTGGGCTCTCTGCTCAGCACGGAGTCTGCTTCCTCCTCTCTCTCTGCCTGCCTCTCTGCCTACTTGTGATCTCTCTCTGTCAAATAAATAAATAAAATCTTTAAAAAAAAATTTTTGGCTAAATGGCTGAATACCTTCCCTGAAAGTCACGATATTTTCAGATACAACATTTGGAACTAAAGCATTCTACTTCCCCCCACGGACAGGGTGTGTCCCCGAGCGCCCCACAGGGCTGGGACCTGGACTTGGCGAAATCACAGACCTGTCGGGAAACCTCACCCTGACTCATATCTGCTGGCATAACCCTATGTTCTCCGCAGCACCTGTGGTTATGCCCTCCCACCTCTCTCTGGAATGGCCGCAGCTTCTGCTTTGCCAGAGAGACAGGGGGTAAAAGCAGGAGCTACTTTCTGCTAAAATCTGATCCGCCCTCTCTGGCTGGAGGCAAACGTAGCTCTTCAGGCCATCTCACATCATTCTGGAGCCCTGTGTCTTATGCAATCTTTTTCAAGGATTTCAAGTCTTCCTCCAGATTTTGCACAAAGCATGATAAAATCTCTAAGAGAAACTTTCTATAATCTATAAATATGCTCTAAAAATACGTGGACTATGAAAAGAGGTGATAGTCTGAAGGATGACCCCTAAAAACGTGGGGACAGGGATGGGGGAAGCTGGGCTGGGGAGCAGGCAGCAACTCCCGCACAGTCAAAATCTATGTCTGCCTTTGGACTCCCCCAGAATTTAACTACTAATAGCCTACTGCCAACCAAAAGCGTCAATTGACACATATTTTGTATGTTACATGTACTGTATATGGTATCCTTACAATAAAGTCTGCTAGAGAAAAAGAAATGTGATTAACAATCATAAGGAAAAGAAAATACATGTTCAGTCCTGTTCTTATGAAGACAGCCAGCACATACATGGACTCACAGTTCAAAGTGCGTTGTTGCAGGGTCAATGGTGCTATTAAAAATATGACTATCATGGGATGGGAAGAAAGGGCACTGAAAGAGAGAGGAAAGACTTGTCAACACGCCCTAGGGAATCAAAAGGCTGTGTCCAGGAAGAGAGTAGAGCAGGGTGAATAGAGCTGCCTTTGGATAGATTTATGGTCCCCTCGCCCACTGCAGACATGATTCATAAGGGGGGGGAGCAGTCAGGCCTGTGGGAAGTGCAGAGAAGGCAGGACTCTGGACTCCGAGCCTCATCGGTAGGACACAGGTGTTCACAGTACCTTACTACTGGATCTCAGGAGGTGTGCCCATACGTCCTGCCAGCACTGGGCAGAAGTTCTAGATTAAACAGAGGAGATCTCTAGAAATGGCCTAACATGACATCAAAGGAACAGTTGGAGATTATTTCCTTTCTTTCTCCAGATGGGCTTTGCTCTGGCTCCTTCTCTCATACTGCCAGGCTCTGTCTGATGTCCAGAGGCTCAGTGGTAGAAATGCACGGTCACTTAGGGACTTCCCACGTGGCTCACAGAATCCAGCTTTCTGTGCAGAGACAGGACCATGGTTGGTTCTCCTACAGCAGAATAGAGCCAAACAAATTCAGGAAGGCTTAGCATATCATACCAGTGAATACCAAGAGTAAAACTTCCTTTAAGGAATCTGTTTTTTTTTTATTTTATTTTATAACTCTGCTATTTTTCAAACATTTTAACGTATAAGTAACATACAAAGAAATAACCAAAGTTTTGAATTAATCTGCGTAAAATCTAATACTTGAAAATGGTATAGGTTCAGGATATCACTAAAGTACAAAGATGGAATAGAATAGAATGATGTGATTTTAGGATCTTCATATCCCTTATTTCCCACTCAGGGAAAACAGGGTAAGATGAGCACAAGTATGCTCTAGACCATAAATAAAATGGAGAACTTAAAATGCCCTTTTAAAATTTTTCTTAAAGACTGTTTATTTGAGAGAGAGAGGGAATGAGTGGGAGAAGGGGCAGAAGGAGATGGAGAAGCAGACTCCCCATTGAGTAGGGAGCCCGAAATGAGGTTCAATCCGGGGACCCCACAAGCATGACCTGAGCCGAAGGCTGACACTTGATGACTAAGCCACCCAGGTGCCCACAAAATGCCCCTTTTTAATGTTGAGGGGTTTGGTAGAGAAATCTCTTGTAAATGTCAACTGACCTTGGGAGCTAAGCTGGACATTCGCTGCTCCTTTGGCTTCCTGATTGTGCAGGCGTCCATGTCCACTGCAGCAGCGACTGCTGGACACCACCTTTTCCTGGCTCCTCCGGTCGGCCATGGAGGCGCGTGACCCATGACTTCTGTAGGAGATGTCCTCTCTGGGACTCTGGGTCGGAAGCTAATACAGAGAGGTATGGACCACATGATAGTGTTCTAACTCAGGGTGGGGGCTCCCGGGACCACCTCCCCGGGGCAGCGTGACCGACCTTTTCTGTCCTTGTCCTCAGCTGATGCTGGGGGTACAAGGCACAGCAGACTCCTTTGGCCACATGAGTTTGGGCATAATTCCCAGTCCCTCTGCAGCCTCTGAGTCTCGGACTCCTGCAGACTGTGATCCACTCCATACACATATATTTTTTTCACCTACGTTCTGCGTAAAATAGCTTCATTTGTTTCTGTTGCTTCTAATAAGAACCTGGACTCACCCAGAAACCAAGGACAGGCACAACCACAAGCAGCCGCTTCTCGGGAAACAAGGAGACTCTGGAATTCCTCATTCGAACGCTGGCGACCGCTGTGAGCAGCAGCCCAGTGTGAAAGGACACCGCTGTGAGTGTCTGAGCCACACTGAGGCCAGCTGTTCGGCAGAAAAGCATCTCAAGTGCTCATTAGCAGCCTCACTATGGGGAAGCCCGTGGGGACAGACTTGGAACACAGGAGCCAAGGGGAACGGAGCGACGGGAGGGCTGGTGATAGCTGGACTCCTCAGCTGCTGGCCACGGACCAGCAGAGAACAGAGACCCTCTATGCTTAGACTGCCCCAGACATATGGGCTAAGGTGCCTGAAGTCACATGCAAGGTTTGATCGCCTTCGTTGCCGAATTCGTGATGAATTAGCACAGATTCCCTGGTTCTAAAAAGTGAAAGTCAGAGCTCTGGGAATGCATGTTGCTACAGAACTCTAACAGCTCTCCAATGTGTCCTGAGCCTCCCCTGCTGGAGGAGGGAGCCCTGCTGCCCTCCGTACAACCCCACCTGGCCTTGCCTATTTGCAGACCCCACCACAGGACAGCCTACTTGCAAGAGAGAGCCAGGTCTCCCTGCGCAGCCAGGTAGGTAGTGTTCTGATGGGGCTCGAGTGAGTAGGAAAGAGGAGAGCACATGATGCATGCGGATGAAGTCATGGGGAACCCTTCCAGACCTAGGTCCCACTGGGGCAGTGAGCGCTGGCCCACTGAGGCACACTCTGGCCCAGAGCTGCCACAACCACGTAGCCAGGAGGCCTGATGATGCAGAAAACCAGGAAAACAGAGGGGAAGCAGGTCAAGTACCTGCAGTTGCCTGAGAAAGTCCTTTCCCAGACAGAGGAGGAGCCCAGCCTGAGTGAGGACATGGGCTGGCCTCCTTCCAGCCTCCAGCGAGGTGAGAGGCTCCTCCCAGGCTCCCTGCTTCTGCTGCCCCCATGGACCCACAGTCCAGGAAGGCTGCTGAGCTGGCAAAAGTTGGGATCCCCCGCTGTGGTTGGCAACGGTGCCCAGAGGCGTCTTGCTGCTCACACTGGCTTGGGTCCTTGATGACCTGGGTCGTTGGGAAGCAACCGTCAAGGAGTCCTAGCTCGGTGGGCACTGTCATCCCCACCCTGCACAGACAGGACCGCCCCTGCCACCCGCTCTACCTCACTTTGCTTGTGGACCTGCTCCAGGCTCCTGGGTGTCATGTGGAGGAGAGGATTCAAAGACTTACGGACATCAGAATGTTGGGGTCAGTTCTGAATGGTGAGCTGCTCACTCTTCTCCCAGCTTTGTGCCTTAAAGGTTACCAGACACCATTGACCAAAGCCTTGAGAAATACTGGTGACGAGTGCACAGCGTCTTGGAATATTGCTCTCGTGGCTGTCAGGGAACAACCCCAGTCGAGATGGACATGCTGGTTTCTATGCAGAGGAAATCATGACCTGGGGGTGGTGGAGGCACCACCGTCAGACACAAAGTGGGCGTCAAGACAGAAAGAGGCAGACGGGGCGCCGGGGTGGCTCAGCTGGTTAAGCATCTGCCTTCGGCTCAGATCATGATCCTGGAGATCTGGGATCAAGCCCCACATTGGGCTCCCTGCTTGGCAGGAAGCCTAATTCTCCCTCTCTCACTCCCCCTGCTTGTGTTCCCTCTCTAGCTGTGTTTATCTCTGTCAGATAAATAAATAAAATCTTTAAAAAGAAAAAAGAAAGAGGCAGACGTGAGGCTCATCTTCAGAGCCGCCCAACCTATAGGAGACGAGCCCACAGCGGCTGATCACTGTGGGTTCCCGCAGCCAAATTACGGGGCAGCTGACGCAGGTATCAGAATAGACAAAACACCCAAATTTCTGGGTTTGGTGACCAGGGCATGCCTTGAATCCCTCTCATGGTGAGTCACTGCCAAATCCCACGCCAACCCAGGGGGCTGCGCCACCTACGGTGTCAAAGGGTTGAGAGAGTCTGGGGAAGGTTGAGATACTTTCTCCTAAGTAAAAGTTAAAATGATGAACAATTATGACTGCAAAAACACACAGTCATGTGTCACCATAATGTGTGAAGCAGCATCCGAAGACAGGTGACAACCTGAGGAATTTCTCTACAGCTTGCATCACAGATACGGGTTCATCTTCCGTGAAGAACTCCTTTGTATTCATGAAAAAACAAAGGAACGAGGCTCAGCCTGACTCATCATAAGTGACATGCAAATGAAGACCACAGAGATACCGCTTTTTCCCAAACGGGCAAAATGCCATGGGGAAAAGACAGCACGTTCCACTGGCGAGGTTGCCGGAGCCTGGCGCCCGCGACGGACCGGCAGGAGGACGCACAGAAAGTTGCACTCCTGACGCTTCATGACTGAGCCCCTCAGGGCCCCAGACTCCAGAATGGTCTTTTAAACATTGGCCAATGTTATGTTGCCACGTTCTGTGGATTTTGACAAGTGCATGGTGTCCTGCGTCCAGACTTCCTCATGCTGGGAAATCCAGAGGCAGTGTTTAGAAAGCAGTCGGATGAGCAGTTAATCCCATGTCGCGATGACTGACTTACAGCAGGTGACAGGCCAGGCTTCAGGTAGGGATGTGTCAGTTACAGGCCTTTAGGAACACACATCCTCCCCTCTACGGACACCGTCTACCCATGGACACTCAGATTGTAGATATCGATAAAGCACGGGTCCGAGGCTTCTTGACTTTTCCTTTTTAACTTTGTCAAAGTAACACATGCTCATTGTAGAAAAATGACCAAATATAGATACATTCAAAGGAATAAAAATCACATAAAATCCTGCTACTCTGAGAGAATCTGAGTAATCACTTTCTGACCCCACCCCCCAGAGGGTTCCAAATATCCCACCCTCCGCTCCCCCAGGGCTGAAGGCCGCACACAGCAAGGCCACCGCTATCCATCCACTGCCATTTGTATGTGGTTTTCTTTCAAAATACTCAAGGGGTGGGTGCCTGGGTGATGCAGTCAGTTGAACGTCCAGGTTTTTGGCTCAGGTCATGATCTCAGGGTTGGGAGATCAAGTCCGTGTCAGGGTCCTTGCTCAGCACAGTGTCTGCTTCTCCCTCTGCCCCTCCCTCCTGCTTGTGTGCATGCTCTCTCTCTAATAAATAAAATTTTTTAAAAAATAGTAAAAAATATTCAAAATATATCAATAGAAAGGAAGCCTGAAAAGTTTTAGCCAATTTTCAAAGTTTCCTTCCTTCCTTCTTTCCTTCCCTCCCTCCCTAAATGAATTTCACTCATTTATTGGAGAGGGAGAGAAAACACAAGGAGAGGGAGCAGCAGAGAGGGGGAGAAGTAGGCTCCCCACTGAGCAAGAAGCCCGATGAGGGAGTCAATCCCAGGACCCTGGGATCATGAACTGAGCTGAAGGCAGACACTTAACCAACTGAACCACTCAGGTGCCCCTCAAATTGTTTTCAAGTGAATTTTCAATCCAGCACCCTTCCCTATTTTCTTGCATGTTTGAACCCATACAGCAAGCTATTTTAAAAGCTCCCCATGATTAAGAAAACAATCCTATTTATAGTTGTACCAAAAAGAATGAAATATCTGGAAATAAACTTAACCAAGGAGGTGAGAGCCCTGTACTCTGAATACTATAAGACATGATGAAAGATACTGAGGAAGACACAAACAAATAGAAAGATATACCATGCTCATAGACTCTGAGAATTAATACTGCTAAAAAATGCCCATGCTACATCTACAGATTCAGCGCAATCCCTGTCAAAATACCAATACCATTTTTCACAAAACTAGAACAAATAATCCTAAAATTCATATGGAATCACAAAAGACCACGAATAGCCAAAGCAATCTTGAGACAGAAGAACAAAGCTGGTGGCATCATAATTCTAGACTTCAAGCTCTATTAACAAAGCTGTGATCACCAGGACAGCATGGTACTAGCACAAAAAGAGACACACAGACCAATGGAACAGAATACAGAGCCCAAATGTGGACCCTCAACTCTATGGCCAACTCATCTTTGACAAAGCAGGGAAGAATGCCCAATGAAAAAAACAGTCTCTTCAACAAATGGTGCTGGGAAAATTGGACAGCCACATGCAGAAGAATGAAACTGGGTCATTTCCTTACACCACAGACAAACATAGACCCAAAATGGATGAAAGACCTCAATGTGAGACCTGAAACCATAAAAATCCCACAAGAAAACACAGGCAGTAACCTCTTTGACAATGGCCATAGCAATATTCTTCTAGACCTAAGACCTCAGAAAAGGGAAAAGAAAAAGCTAAGATAAACTATTGAGACTACCCTAAAATAAAAAGTTTTTTACAGTAAAGGAAATAATCAACAATATGAAAAAGCAACCTATGGAAGGGGGAAGATATTTGCAAATGACATATCTGATGAAGGGTAAGTATTCAAAATACATAAAGAGCTTCTACCACTAAACATCAAAAAAACAAATAATCCAATTAAAAAATGGGCAGAGGACCTGATTAGACATTTTTCAAAAGAAGATATACAAATGGCCAACAGATGCATGAAAAGATGCTCAGTATCACTCATCATCAGGGAAATGCAAATCAAAACTACAATGAAAACCTGATACTTCTCAGAATGGCTGAAATCAAAAGGACAAGAGACAACAGATGTTGGTGAGGATGTGGAGAAAGGGGAGTCCCCGTGCACTGCTGGTGGGAATGCAAGCTGGTGCAGTCACTCTGGAAAACAGTATGGAGGTTCCTCAAAAGTTAAAAATAGAGCTACCCTAGGATGCAATATTTGCACTACTGGGTATTTATCCCCAAAGATACAAAAATACTGATCCGAAGGGGCACGTGCACCCCAGTGTTCATAGCAGCAATGTCCACAGTAGACAAACTATGGAGAGAACCTAGATGTCCATCAACAGAAATGGATAAAGAAGCTGTGGTGTACATATACAAGGGATTATTACTCAGCCATAAAAAGGATGAGATCTTGCCATTTGCAATGACATAGATGGACCTATTATTCTAAGTGCAATAAGTCAGTCAGAGAAATACAAATACCATGTGATTTTACCCTTTCCACAATTCCGTATGTGGAATCTAATAAACAAAACAGGCAAATGAAGAAACAAACGAAAAAGCCAGACTCTTCATAGGACAAACCGATGGTTGCCAGGGGGGAAGTGGTGGTGGTGGGGGAGGGCATGAGTGAAATAAAGGGGCTTGAGAGGTACAACCTTCCAGTTATAAAATAAATAAGTTTCAGAAATAGAAGTAGGGCACAGGGTATAGTCAATAGTATGGTAACACCCTTGCATGGAGACAGATGGTGACTACACTCATGGTGAGCACTAACACATGGGATTGTTGAATCAATATTTGTACATCTGAAACTAATAGAACATTGGAGAGTTATTATATTTCAATTTTTAAAAAGATTTTATTTATTTATTCGACAGAGAGGAATAAATACAGGCAGAGAGGGAACACAAGCAAGGGGAACGAGAGAGGGAGAAGCAGGCTTCCCGCCAGGCAGGGAGCCCGATATGGGGCTCGATCCCGGGTCTCCAGGATCATGACCTGAGCCAAAGGCAGTCGCCCAACCAACTGAGCCACCCAGGCGCCCCTACATTTCAATTTTTTAAAAAAGAAATCTTTAGTAAAACAATTTTGAAGAAGCCCCCAAGGGATTCTAATGTTCAGCCAGGATTTAAAACTACTTCCCTAGGGTGCCTGGGGGGCTCAGTTGGTGAGGCTTCAGTCTTTGGCTCAGGTCATGATCCCAAAGTCCTGAGATCGAGTCCCCCGTCTAGCTCCCTGCTCAGCCAGTAGTCTGCTTCTGCCTCTGCCTCGTCCCCTGCTTGTACTCTCTCTCTCTCTCTCAAATAAATTAAATCTTTGGGAGCCTGGGTGGCTCAGTGGGTTAAAGCATCTGCCTTCAGCTCAGGTCATGATCTCAGGGTCCTGGGATCAAGACCCACATCAGGCTCTCTGCTCGGCAGGGAGCCTGCTTCCTCCTCCTCTCTCTCTGCCTGCCTCTCTGCCTACTTGTGATCTTTCTCTGTCAAATAAAAAAAAAAATCTTAAAAAAAATAAATTAAATCTTTAAGGGAAAAAAAATAACGACTTCCCTAAACAACAAGCTCTTTGGAAGCAGGGCGCATGTCTGCTCACCTCTTGTATCAAGTGAGTCCGTAGACCTGCAGGGTGCCTGCCCAGCTGTGCTGGGCTCGGCATAGCTTAGCGGCTGTTAGTGGCCAGGTGGTGGCCGTAGTCACCTCGCATTGGCCTCTGCAGCTCCTGACCCCGGCATCTGCCCGCCCTGGGAACTTGCACAAATGGAGCTAGGCCTGCTGATGACAAGGAGACAGAGAGAGCAGGTTCAAAGGCTGGGCACCTCTGCAAACCTTCCACCGCGTGTCCGAGTCACCCCAGGGGAGACTGTGGGCCCGCCATGCCTTCCAGAGTGCAAGTATCTTGCTGCCCTATATGTACACAGTTTAAGGAGTTTTTCAGCGTATTTGGCTCTCTGATTTTTGCTGTGGGGTTAGGGATAAGTTCCCGGGAGTCAGTAGGCAGGCTCTGCAGCGCACCAGCTGGATGGCTCAGAGCGAGTCTCCTGGAGGCCCTGGGTCCTGTTCTTCTTTTCAAGAGTTTGTCTGGAAACCTGGCTGCACCCGGTCTTATCCCATCTTGTCGCCCACTGCAACCTCTTCTTGTGAGTCCCCCCATCAGGAGGCAGTGGGCCTGCCCCCTTCCAGCCCAGCAGCCAGCACCCCACCGAGCCCCACCCCCCCAGGCAGCCAAATGCTCAAGTGAGTGGTCTTATAAACCAGGGGTCATGAGCCTCTGAGCCCAAAGGATCAGCACTCTGCTCCCTAGAGACCACCTCCCCGCTCTGCTGGTGCCCCGCCTGGCCACCAAGCCCTAGAAGTCTGCCTCCAGCTGTGGGCGGGTTCACAGCCTGGTCCTGGTCATGCTCGAAGGATGTAAGTCGGGCAGGCAGCTCACGAGGACCCCAGGCAGACTACCCCCCCAAGTGCTACAGCAAACGGTTGGGGCCTTCCGGTCCAGGCAGAGAGCAGGTCCCTTCCTGCCCACGTGGGATCAGGGCCTGGCGGCTTCCTCTGTGACTCACCTTACTGTCCATGCGGGTGGGTGTAGAACAGGGTTTCCACCCCAACCACGTGCAGAAATGTGCTGGGGTGTGACCTGAATTTCTGAACCGGGAAGGGACACCACGCCTTCCGGGGTGCCGCCGGGAGGTGTTGGCTTCTCGGGGTGGCTTTGCTCTGGGCTCTAAAGGGCTGTGCACCGGTCTTGTCACCTGCAGTTTCCTGGGTGTCCCGTGACGGTTGCACGGGCTCGGGCTGCCCCTCCGGAGGTTGCAGCATTCACAGAGTGACCACCAATGCTGTCTGGGGGACCCTTCCCCCAATCCTGCTGCGGCTCCTGTCACCGCCACAGCCCCGCCGGATGCCGCGATGCTGGGGGTTTCCTAGCCGGCCCCTGCTGCAGACACAGGGCAACCTTGCGGCGCGTCTGGAGGGCCCTCCGCGGCCTGCGTGGCTCCCCGCCCACCCCCCCGGCCCTGGTCCCGGTACTCCCGCCTCGGTGGCCCGCGTGCCTGGTTTCTGCGGGGCTGACAGAAGCTCGTGGTCCCCCCGGTCTGTGGGTCCTGGGAGAGGGCCCCTCAGTCCCCAGCCTCTCCAGGCACCAGCGGTGACCCACGCGGGGGCTGTGACCTCCTAGGGGTTGGCCTCCCGGTGGGCTGGCGGGCTCCGCGAGGTGGGGAGGGCAGTGGTCCCCGCCCCGCCGAGATCCCGCGCCCGCCACCGCCTGCGGGTGGGTGCGGTCGACACAGACTCAGCACCGGCCTTTCTTCTAAGCCGCGGGCTTGCTCTCTGTCTACGACTTCCCTCGGCTTCCCAGTGATACCGCTCAGCCTCCCCGGGCAGGGTACCTGTGAGCCCCGCCGCTGCAGGGGTGGGGGGCAGAGTCCCTCTGAGCCCGCCCGCCTCTGCAGGAATGTGGGAGCAGGGTTCCTCTGAGTCCCGCCCGCCGCTGCAGGGGTGGGGGAAGCAGGGTGCAGGGCACCTGCCAGGACCGCCTGCTGGACTCACTCCGCCTGAGGCCTCTCCCCCACCAGCTCCTACCTCCCACCGCCTCTGGTCTGCGCGGCAGCAGGGACGTGGCACACAGTGGCCTTTGCGCCCACGGCCGTGGGGTCGTTTCCCCGCTCAGCGGCCCCCACGTCCACCCATGGCCACGCACTGCTGCCTACCCTCGGTGTTCGGCAGCGGCCGCGCCATCACGCTCAGCCCAGGATGGAACACGCCGGCTCCGCGAACCAGGAACAGCCCGAGGGGGGATGAGGCCAGTCCAGAGTCCAGAGAAGGGTCACCTCTAAGCCACTATGACCTGCAAAACCGGGGCCAATGGGTGGACAGCGCAGGCCCCAGGGACAGAGTGTGTGCCCTCGCCCGCGGCGCTGGAGCCCAGTACCGAGCAGGCTCCCGGGCGCTCCCTGAGCGGATCCGTCCCACGTCTGGCCCCGCGCCGTGTCAGCGCCGCCACGGGCCCATGACCACCTCGTCCCCTGGATTCAGCACTGGGGCCTCTCGGGCTCAGGACGAAGGTGGCCGATGGGGAGGGTGCGAGGGGAGCAGCCCGGGTCAGATGTGCACTGAGCTGACTGCGCACCCGCTCAAGAAGAGCCTGGCCAGGGACGTAGTCCCTCCGGGGCGCAGTCTAGGATTCCGGGTGCACACAGGGCTCAGGGCCACCGCCTGGGGGGGGTGGGGAGACGGCCTGGACACACACATTCCCCAGGGCTGCACTCCGCCCTCAAATTCTAGTCACCGCATGGCTCCCCTGCAGGGCCTGGCCCAGGTTTGAGTTAAGAATTGTGATAACACCTCCAATTTAAAAGACGTGGTACCCTCAAGTAAGGTAGTATGTGGGCATGTTTTAATACATTATGGAGTCATGAAGTATTAAAAACAGCATACTTGTTGGGGCACCTGGGTGGCTGTCAGTGAAGGGCCTGCCTTCCATTCAGGTCATGATCCCAGGGTCCTGGGATGGAGCCCCACATCCAGGCTCCCTGCTCAGTGGGGAGCCCGCTGCTCCCTCTGCCCTCCCCCACCACTCCCTTGTGCTAATAAATAACATCTTCACAAAAGCAGAGCACACTTGTCGAAGAATGGAGGGATGACTCGGCTAGTACACTAGGGACAGTAGGGGAGAGCTTCATGTACCTTCGCAAACACCTGGTAGACCTACTCAGATGTGAAGGATTCCGAATGAACCAATCACAACATCTCTAAATAAGAGCATACCCAGAGAGCTCCTGGTTATGTAAAAAAACAATACTGCTTCTAAGGAATGTTGGTTTAGGATATTCTTAGAGCATTTGGTTTTGGTCTCCATATCCAGTTTGGAGATTGTATGGATTGTAGTATTTTCACTTCAGTCTTGACGGAAAAAGTCTGTCTTCAGGTCCTAAGTGATGGCAGTAAAAACTTGATTAATTTGCTCTTGCAAGTTGCCACATTTAGCAGAACACAACTGTGAAACTATTGAAAATGTTCAGGCCTGGAGACTTCTGCTTTAATGACTTTGGAGGACTCACAGAGATTGGCCAATAGTTAATTTTCAGTCCAAATGCATGTTCACTTTCCTAAGCAGTATTCCCGACTTGGCCTGGGCCTGCTAGTCTGTTCCACATCAGAGAGGTGTCTTTCCAGGGGAGTTCTGGGCGGGCTCCCACACATGTACCCTGTAGGGCATCAGCAGAATTCTGATGGCACAGCACACGGGCTCAGGCTGTTTGTACAAATCCCACTGCAGAATTCCACAGAAATTCCTTCAGCTTGGAATGCAGAAAAAGCTACACTGCGGTTCATGGTTTGGATTATCACAAACAACCGGATCTGAAGGCCCCATTCTCTTCCACACAACACCACTGCAAT
This sequence comes from Spilogale gracilis, assembly GCA_004023965.1. NCBI lineage: Eukaryota > Metazoa > Chordata > Mammalia > Carnivora > Mephitidae > Spilogale > Spilogale gracilis. The sequence goes on from PITA01006507.1 coordinate 67,902, forward strand.
TATTTTTATTATAAGGCCTGAGACTTCCTGGGACTCAGAAAACATCAGACAGGGCACCTGGGTGGTTCAGTGGGTTAAAGCCTCTGCCTTCGGCTCAGGTCATGATCTCAGGGTCCTGGGATCGAGGCCCCCATTGTGCTCTCTGCTCAGTGGGGAGCCTGCTTCCTCCTTTCTCTCTGCCTGCCTCTCTGCCTACTTGTGATCTGTCAAATAAATAAACAAAAGCTTAAAAAAAAAATCAGACAAATGGCTTCTTTGGAATCCGCACATGTACATTTGCAGGGTGTGGCTTCAAGCTCCTCAGTGAGCAGGATTTTGTATCTTTCATAAAATCCAAGGTCTTGGTTCGCACTCACCCTAGTGATCTGAGTCCTGTGTAGACGTGATATTCTGACCTGACCCGCAGCCCAGCCAAGAGGCCCGCGATGAGTCCTAGCTTCAGGTCCTCAGGAAGGAGGTGGGGTTGGCTCCACCTCACCGCCCACTCATCATCCGCCCTCAGGAGCTCCTGCAGGGGTCCTGAGATGCCTCAGGGCCTCCTGCTTGACCCTGCCACTTAACCTACAGCTTTGAGGAAACATTCTTTTCAGTTGGCCGGAGCATCAGCCCAGTCCCAGGAAATGCCCCGCTGACCTGAGACCGGGCGCCAGGACAGCGTGGATGGCGGCCCTCAGAGGGACGGTGGCCCACGGGGAATAGAAGATACTTGAGGACATCCATGGGGACATACCACAGTCAGTCTGAGAAGTCAGTCTGTAGTCTGGTCTGCGTGCTGAGGGTGTCCTCCCAGTTCAGGTCCTGATCTCTGTTTCTTGAAGAGATTCCTTTATGAAGAACCAAGTCCTGTCCACTCACACACTAAGGAGTATGAACTACGATCAAGTTCACAGTCACAGTCACTGGTTTTTAATCATTTCCCCCTTTTTAGCAAAACCATTCTAAGCACCAGATTAGCTGATTAGAAATTTTACAAAGTTGGCTCTTTGCTCAGGTATCTCCAAATATTGCTTTGAATAGCACACAGACACCAATTATCTCCCCCACCCCCCTTTTTTGGTTTTCTTGTTGCTGTTTTTTACACTTCTGACAGGGTCCTAGTAGCTTGGATGTCAGTTCTCCTGGTTCAGAAATTTGTCCTCTGCTAAAATTTGGCAGATTTTAAAATTCAGAGTATCTTCTCAATCCCGTCTTGCTTTTGCTCCTGCCTGCATCCTGCACCTGTTGCCCTAGTGGCAGGATGAGGCCTGCCGCATCAAGGCTATGTTTACACTCGGAAGTTAACCACTTTTATGTAGAGGGTTGGTTGGTTTTTTTAAATCTCCAGATAATATGGCAGAAACATTCCCTGTGTGATTTGGAAAAACCACAGTACTAGATGTCATGGAATTGTTTGATTTCTAATTCAGTAATTAGACTTTTCATCCAAGGCGGCGGCATCAGTGAAACAGTAACTCCATGCTGACAGCCTGAAATGGAACAGGGCAGGGACAGCGTGGCAGGTGTCTGCCAGAGACGTGGCTGATTGCGGCAGCACTAGCGTCTGGGGAGCCCTGTGGCACACGAGCTTACTGAGAAGTCAAGCCAGATCTTCACCAGAAGCGAACGTAAACCTAATGCAATTTGTAGCTACCAGGACCAGGGGCAGCTGGGGACTCGCACAGAAGGACAAGCAAACATGATGGGGTGGGGGTGGGGGGGCAGCAACGATCTTTTGCAACACCAGCTAGGGAATGGCAGCCGGGGGCAGGATGCGGAAGTCACAGTCTACTGGCGGTGTGTCCCGTCACCATATGGCTTTACTAGTCACTACGCTTTATCGGTCTCCAGAAAACCATCTTCCTGTTGACCCCAGCTGAGCCGTTTGTTTCTCTTACAGAGCTACTTTACTATAGTTTGGGTCTTTAAAAAAAAAAAAAAAGTTAGTTACTCTGTACCAGGTTCTAAGTAAGACGACTAACACACCTGCCCGCCATTCAGAATGCGCAACCTTTTTCTCTCTTTTGCGGGATGCTTCCCACACCCACAGTGATCCTGAGCTGAGGTGCGCCCCGGAATGACGTTCTCAGATCTCCCTCTGTAAATTGATGTGTGCTACGGACTGAAGGGATCATGCAAGCACAGAAGTCATCGCCTAAGACAATCAGATCTACCTTCTACTCAAAACTCTGGACCCACCACCTAAATTTGTAACTATTTTCATCAAACTAAGTGCTATATTTTGGGACCATGAGAAAGCGCTCTGGAGGGATGATACTGCAGGCTAGTCTGAAAGACAGGGAAGTCCCTCTCGGTCTCTCCATGGGGTGACCTGTTTTCTGTGGACACACCGTCACACACCACTCTCAGTGTGGACGGTCTGCTCGGGGAGCACAGCACACCAGGTTCCAAGAAGGATCTCTGCGCTTCACCAGGCCAACCTCCAGCTGAAACCTGCGTACCAGTTACAATGATGGCCACCCTTCGTTTCCTTCTCATTATGTAACTGAAGAAGCCAAAAAAGTTTTAAATATATTAATTGTTAAAAACAACAAGGAAGAGTTTAAAGAAAGAATATATTTGAGCCACATAAACAAACAAAAAGGCATTACATAAGAAAAAATAATGTAACAATTTATGTAAGTACCTAACATATGAGCATGCTCTTACATCTAAAACAAAACATCAAAAGGTAATATGGGTACTATATATATGTATTTGACACATGTGCATTAAAGAGTTCTCTAATAGAAAACATTTAAACTGTGGAGAATACTTTTCATGATACAGAAAAGAACTGTTAAAAAAGGCACACCCAACGATTCTTACAAAAATATACTTGCTGAAGATAAAATTCATCTGAGCACTCATCTCTCAGATGTGCAAAAACTATGAAGTTGTTAATCACTGGGCACCACCTCCCACTTTTGCACTGTGAGCTTCAACACTGACTGGTAGGAATTATGAGTTACAATTAATTATGGTTACTTTTCAGTGTTTCTGCCAAGTTTCCTTAGGATGCATCTATTTAATATGAATACTTAAAACAACAATATTATTTGTATATAAAAGTCACTTCCTTAATGTTCTTTTCTTCCTTTTCTAAAAAAAGGCACTATATTTAGAAACAGTTACAACCATAAGCAGGGCTCTGGAAAATCTGAAACTCCCTCGTCACTGTGCTCCATCAATGTACGCAGACCTAAGACCTAACTGAAAAGAACACAAAAGGTAAAAAGCTGATAAATTTAAAGATTATAAAATTGGTTTATTGTAAAAGCAAGTCAAGAACACCCAGTTAAAATCTTACCCCGATGCTACCCAGTACAACCAAGAAGCAATTACACACATTAACATTAGGAACAAGGACACAGAACAAGAAAGACCACATCAAGGTTGTGATTCAAATCAGAAAGGAAGGGCTGCTATGTGTCCTTCAGGTGAGTCCAGGGCATGGTCGGCACCCCAGCGCCACAATGACTCTGCGGGGTGACTGGGCAAACCAGAGTCTGGGGGACAGGAAGAACGCTAGATTCCTGTTTCGTGGGCGCATTCAAGTGACTGAACTTTGAGGAACAACTGCCTTCAGTGACAGTGAGATGCAAGACAAGTCTTTACAGGGGGAAAAAAAAGGAGCTTATCAAGTTCTCTATCAAGGTCCCACTAAGTCCTCACCACCCCTCCCACATTCCTGCCCGCCAGCCCGAGTCTTTAGCTACTCTGCTCACGTTTAAGACACCATCTGGACCTGCGGCTGCCTGGCCACACTAAGCGCTCCTCCCAAGCAGCCCCGACCCACGCATGCAAAGAAACCTGCTGGACCATCCCTACGCTAAGTTATGTATTCTGGGTAGAATTTCACTGCTCTTTAAAAAAAAAAAAAAAAATCAATAAATCTGCACAGTAGCCATTTCCCCTTCAGAGTTAATTCAAGATTTACTCTTTCTCCTGCTTTCTCAATAAAAAGCCTTAGAGCCAACAATTAACGATGACCTATGAATTATATATATACAACATAGTGATGTATTTCTTGAGCACTGAAAGCACTGAATATAAAACTTTTCACTCCCAACTTTTACAGTCCTCTCAACCGAAGGGTCAAATACTTAGACTTTTGTAATTAAAAAAAAAAAAAAAAAAATTCTACCTTCCCAAGCTGAGGCTTTCCATAGCAGTTTTAGTCAAGAAAAAAAGATTTTTATGTCACTTATAAACCCTTGAAAATAAGGGCTTATTCTAGAAATATTGGAAGACCCTTAATCACAGAGGTGCTAGCTGGTCTCACTATAACTCACAGCCAACTATTTATTACCTTCATAGCTTATACTGAAGACTTGATTCATGCTCATTTTGTTCCTTTAAAAAATACTCTTTGGAAACCATTATTATTCCTCCCGTAGACAAATACTCTAGTTATATCTCTTCCTGTAAAAATAAAAAGTATAATCATGATTATCTCTATTTTTCTGCTAAATTCAACTACCGATATACATTTATTAATCTGATCGCTTTACCAGCTAACTCACGACCTTGGCAGGAATCCTATATACTGTCCAGGGTCAATTCTCAGCATACAAAAGTAGGAGCATGTCTTTTTTAAGTAAGAAAAACCTTGTAGGCAATATTTCAATGTTGTCTTTAATGTTTTTGTTACAAATGAGAACTAAAAGACTAGAAATAACTTCCAAAACTAGGGCAACAGTAAATTTCCAAAGCTAAAGGAAGATAAACCACCATGTCGAGATTACTTCTGTCATGTACGTTATGAACCTACTTAGTGATTTCCCATCAAGGCTCAAAATTAGTCCAAGGGAGTGTCAAGGGGAAAAATACTTATCTTATTTACTTCTGTTGCTACATGTGCCCAGGGAGCGAACCGCCCTCTAGACACCGTCCATGAAAACGGTCCTTTCTAGAACACTAAACTACCTCTAACGTCTGCAGACTGCCCCAACCAGATTTAAACTACCTGTGTGATATAAACTACTAGTCACGTATTCTAAATGCATACATTTAAAACTACCATTTTAAAATAAACTGGAAAGTAGGGAAACCTTAAAAAAAAAGACACATTCTGCTATCACACTATTATAAACATTTTAAGTGTGTGTGGGTACATACATAGAGAGAGAACAGATAATCAAGACTTAAATAAGATGGTAAAAAAATCAGTAAATGTAGATTTTAATCATCACCCCCAGCTACAACTACAGACAGAGTGCCTACTACGGTAATTGTCTAGGTTCTGGAAAAAAAAAAAACTAAAACAAGAAACAAAAGCCAAAAAACATAACCCAACCAACCAAAACAAAACAAACACAACAAAAACAAACCCACAGTAAAACCCACCAAAACCTACACTAGAGTATGTGGCAATAATTAATACATTTCTATGGAAACTGTCTTATGCCTTATAAGCTCCTAAAATAAAATCAAGGTCATTATGTGACTAATGATAGCACTAGGAGGGAAAAAAACACTGAGAGTGAAAGTCTTCAGCCTTGGTTTCAGCCTGCTCGTCCTATGAGCATGAAGTATTGGACAATGGTCTGACACTTCGGCTCGGCAGACCCGTAAGCCCCGCACTCCCACGGGCCACAGGCTGCTGAAGAGACAACCACCTGAACAAACGAAATGCTGTGACTTCCAAGTTGGAGTACTTAGTTATAATGATCGGCGAGCACCTAACTGGGCAGAAGGGATGGCATCCATCATTCAAACAGGCTCACTTCCCCCAGGCCCCAAAACGAACAGTAGTTATACTAGCAAAAGAAACAAAACAAGTTTTTTTTTTTGATTCTTTAGAGCCAGCTGTGAAAGAGGTCAGCAAGACATTAACAGCAGCAATGGGCAAGGAAGAGCGCGACAGTGGATGAAAGAATCTTGCTGGACGTCTATTCATCTTTCTCGGTATGAGCCAGCAGACGGCGACTGCCTTGCTCGGGAATTTCTCCTTAGATCCTTCACAGATTTGGAATTCAGTCTACCTGAGGGCTCTATAACCAGGTAAGAAAGCTTTCTTTATCAAGCTTGGTGGCAGCAAGCACAGACTCCATGTCATTGAGGATGTCAGAGCTCAGGGCTTCCTGCAGACTGGGCATCAACTCCTCCCCTTCGATGCTCATCCCGTCTCCCTCCAGCGTGCCAAGGTCCACATTTGTCCCCGGAATGGCTTCCAGGTAGTCTGGGAAACGGCTCTGCTGGGGGGGCAGAGTGCTCTGGTTGGTGCTGTCACCTAGTTGGGGCAGAGACAAGAGAATAAGGTCCCTTTCGAAAAGCTACCATCAAAGCTCTATTACCAGAGCATTTGGAAAGGCAGAAAGAAAGAAAAGTGCTCCCCACTGACCTCCTGAGCCAATGCCCAGAGTTTATTTTAGGCTAAACAACTTGCAGAAAACAAAGTAATGCCAAGTTTACTTTTACTTCAACACTTACTCAGACACTGAAGCAACAGCCCAAGTACTTATTACTAGATACTCCGTACTGAAGGGGCTCGTCAAAGAGAGAAAAATCCTGTGAAACGTCCCCTACAGCAAGGAGAGAGCTAGGACTCTGCCCGAGAGCATCACTGTGGACTCCCCAGCACAGCACTGTGGTGAGATCAAATCTAAACGGAGCTACACACCCTCTTCCCTTGATGGGCACCGTAGGGACCACAAACATGAAGACACTGGATGAAAACTGCATCCCAGCAGCCAAACAAGCCTCCCCAAAGTGCAGGACTGGATCAATCTGCTAGCCCTCCTCCTTGGGCCCCGATGCACCTGCTGTGACATGTTTCTGAACATGACAGCGACACACTCCTTCAAGCTCCAACAAACCAGTTAAGAGCCGCAAGAGTTCGCAGACAGAGCAAGGGGTGAGGGCGAAGCAGGGACGGCGTGACAGAAGGGAGTCGGTGTGCAGAGTAAGCGGGACCAAGAGGAGCAGAGAAGATGCGCCCAATTCTTGGAGAAGCCATGGGCCGGAGAGCTGGCCCATGAGGGCTCGGCAGATGAGCCCCGAGGAGCCGGCTCCCTGACTTCCCTGCCCTCCTGAGCCCCAACATCGATGCTGGACCAGAAAGTGTCAGGGGAGAGGGACGCAGACACCAGAACCACACAGGTCTGTGGGCATAGACATGTGCAAGGGCCCCCCACTGTCCTGCCTGCTCGCCCAGGGTGCTAAGTGCAGCAGTGAGTCAGCTCACTATTCTGTTCAAAGTGGGTGATGCTGTTCGTGTTTAAAATCTAGGAAAACCCTTGAACTGCAAGCTGCATATAAAGAAACAGGAAGCAGGCTTGATCAGAGGGAAAGTTTACGGGGTCCCGACTGGTTTTCTTCCCAATGAGTTTTGCGCCCAGACCTGGTGACCATGGCTATGTCACTGAAGGCCGCCCACCTGTGTCCATCTCATCAACGCTGTTCAAGAAGTCGTCTGGGGTCCGAGGGACGCTGTAGCTGCTCATGCTCAGCCCACTGTCTGTGCTCTCGTCCCGCGAGTGGAAGGTGCCACTACAAAACAGGAGTGTCAAAGACCCGCATTTACAATGATTCCAAGGTCAACATCAACGCCTCAGTGGTGTACCATGAGCACCCACCCCTCCTCGCCGGGGCTCAGACCCGGCTCTCAGACCTGGCCCTTGGCGGGGAGAGGCAGGCAGCCTGAAGGGGCCCCGATCTCTCGTCTGGTGTGTGGTCTACTGGCAAGAAAAGAAAAAAAGATAGGCTGGCAGCTTTCCTAATGGACAGAAATTTCTCTATGTGGGCATTCTCTGTGTGATATAGCATTTGAAACCAGGGGGTTACACACAGCCTACTCACTTCAAGGTCTTGCTTTGTCTTAAGTGGTGCTGCACAGGCCAAGGAAAAATCAACCCCAAAGAACCAGAAGTCCTTTCTGGACTGGGCCCAAAGAAAGGGAGGAGCCGCTGCCGATGAGATACTAAGTCTCCTGGGGCACCTGGGTGGTCCAGTCAATTAAGTGGCAGGTTGTGATCTCAGGGTCGTGAGATAGAGCCCTAAGATGGGTTCTGCTCTCCAGGGAGAGTCTGCTTGACATTCTCCCCCTCTGTCCCAACTCGCATGTACACTCTCCCTAAAATAAACAAATAAATACAGCCAGAAAAAAACAAAAAACAAAAAAACGAAGAAAAGGAAAGAAAAAAAAAAAGGAACTCCCTTCGCCTGGAGATATCTCCTTACTTCTTCTGCTCAGGGGGAAAACCCCCAAAGAGCTCAGCATGAGAGAGGAGTCCTTCAAGTTCCAGTTAAAGAACAGAGATTTAAAACAACAACAAACAGGAATGACTGTAAGGCACAACCTTCAGGAAAAAAAACAGAAAAATACGAGTGGAGACGGATTTTAACTTTGGGCTAAATGAAGTGGCACCCACATGTGGTAAGAATCTTGCCATACACACACACTTCCCTGAGCCTGGCATGGGCTGTGAACTTCGGGGTTCTGACAAATTCTAGAAAATCTGACAGCCAGGAGTGCAGTAATGCTGATGGGTGTTCTAGACAGTTTCTGACCATGACATGGACCTAACTCTCCTCCCAGCTCGGACACAGAAGCAGCTATGTAGCTCACAGGAAAGTTAAAAAACAAAAAACAGCTAAGCTTCTGAAACAAGCTTTACTAGTTGCTCAAAGCTAAAAACTCAATCCCTAAACTTCTTCCCTAATGACCTGAAGGAGGGGCTCTGTCCTTTCTTCCCTCACTCTTACACTGAAACCACTATATTCCTCTCAAGCTCCAGTGGACTTTGGCAAGAGTCAGAAGCCTAACACCCAAGAAAACACCCATGTGCTCCAAAGGCCATCCCTACACAACAGTGCTGCTTCGGAGGCCTCAGATCGGACTTCGTCCTCATCATGCCTGGAGCCCTGAGCTGGGACAAGGACCCAGTCACCATGCCTGCCGAGCAGCGCAGGGCTCTCCCCAGACACTAGAAACCCTGGTCTGGAGGAGCTGAGCTCACATCGCCCTGCGGAGCTCTGTCCACATCACGGAACAAGCACGGGGGCCAGTTCCCTGCCCACTCACCCCACAGATATATGGGACAGGCATGAGCCCAGGCTCTGGGGACAAAGAGGCAACAACTACAAAAAGCTACACATTACTTTGCGGCCGCAGTGTCAGGAGCGGTTTTTGGTTCTGTCTTGCTCTGCGTCAGAGGCTCAAGTTTGGGGTCTGCGCTTCTGGTACCTGGGGTCAGCTATGGCGGAGGCGATGGATTTGGGCAAAGACCCCAACGGGCTCACCCATTCATCGACTCTGTTCGTGAGGGAAGATGGCAGTTCCATGTCCTTCTACGTGCGTCCCAGCCGGCCAAGCGCCGGGTCTCAACGCTCATCCTGCACGGCAGCGGCACCCTGTGCCGGGTGCAGGAGCCTGGGGCCGTGCTGCTGGCCCAGCCCGGGGAGGCGGTGGCTGAAGCCTCGGGTGACTTCATCTCCAGGCAGTACATCCTGGATTGCGTGGAGCGCAATGAGAGGCTCGACCTGGAGGCCTATCGGTTGGGCTCGGCGACCAACCAGGCCCCGGAGACGAAGTCCGGGCCCCAGGACGAGGGGGGCGCCGCGACTAGCGCGCAGCCCGAGCTGCAGCCGCTCGGGGGGCGCATCGCATTCACGGACGCGGACGACGTGGCCATCTTGACGTACGCAAAGGAAAATGCCCGCTCGCCAAGCTCTGTTACCGGCACCGCCTTGTGGAAGGCGATGGAGAAAAGCTCGCTCACCCAGCATTCGTGGCAGTCCCTGAAGGACCGCTACCCTCAAGCACCTGTGCGGCCAGGAGCATAAGTACTTGTTGGGGGACGCCCCAGCGAGCCCCTCGTCCCAGAAACTCAAGCGGAAAGCTGAGGAGGATCCCGAAGCTGCTGATAGCGGGGAACCACAGAATAAGAGAACTCCAGACTTACCTAAGGAAGAATATGTAAAGAAAGAGATGAAGGAGAATGATGAAGCAGTCAAAAAGATGCTTGTAGAAGCCACCCAGGAGTTTGAGGAGATTGTGGTTGATGAGAGCCCCGATTTTGAAATGCACATAACAATGTGTGATGATGATCCACCCACACCAGAGGAAGATTCCAAGACACAGCCGGATGAGGATGAGGAAGAAGAAGAAGAAAAAGTTTCTCCACCAGAGGTGGGAGCTGCTATTAAGATCATCCGGCAGTTAATGGAAAAGTTTAACTTGGATCTGTCAACAGTAACCCAAGCCTTCCTAAAAAATAGTGGTGAGCTGGAGGCTACTTCCTCCTTTTTAGAGTCTGGTCAGAGGGCGGATGGGTATCCCATTTGGTCCCGACAGGATGACTTAGATTTGCAAAAAGATGATGAGGATGCCCGAGATGGTTAAAAAATCTGGTGCTCAGAATGTTGCTCAGAGGATTGAATTCCGAAAGAAATAATTAGCAAGATAATGAGAAAAGAGAAAAGGTGTGGCAGGTGAGGTTAAAAAAAGAAAAGAAAAAAGAAAAGATTTATTACCATTGAACTTCAGAGATTTGTACATTGGAACTGACACTTGTCTTCTGACCAATGCTGCCATTGCTCTGTGAGTTTTAGGTTTTGTAGCCAAGCAGAATTGTGTAGGAGGCTAAAAGTAAAAGACATTGGATACATATAGAGCTGCCCATGGCAGTATCACCGTATTTATGAAAGGAAAATCTAAATGAGAGGAAGGTGGCTTATGTAGTAGTAATCCTTTTCTGAATGGAACCCTTGTGATACTGTTTCAGGAGTGGGTGACAAAGTCAAAGGAGGGGAATTAGAGATGGGTCTTCTCAGGCACCATGAGTAAAGAGCTTCCTATACTTTGGCAGAAGCTCCTCTAGATTGGATACATTCCAAATCAAGAATCTAGAAATGTGGAAAGTTTTAATTACAAGGCCTTGAACACAAACTTCCCTAAATCCTTGCATCCCCTCGTGAGCTCTGATTTCAGAACTGCTTTGAAAATCCCCTATTCCCTTTGCTAACTTACTATTTGGGGCCCTGCTCCTTGGCTGTTTTTTTCTTCCAGATGTTGTCAGTCAAACTTGTGACATGTGTTTCTTTACCTACCACGCAGTTTTGTTTAAAACACACACGGAACCCTAGAGAGTTTTAAGAACAGTATTAACTCGGTTACTAGTAATGTGTTTTTATTTATTGAAAATAGTTTTGTGGTAAGGATTGTGTTAGATTTATAAATTAGTGAATTGATTCCTCTTTGTTGTGTTGCTTTCATTGTTGAAAATAAATAGAACTTTGAGTCAAAAAGCTACACATGACAGTTTCTGAGAGACATATACCGTCAAGGAGAGAGATGAACACGGCCATTAACAAATCGCACCCAAGCGCTGTATGAGCAAAGTGCTTTGAGAACCAAGAAGGGAGCTCGGAAGAGGTTGGTGGAGGGGGACACCGGACCTGACCGTGGGGGCTCTCGGGCCGAAGGGGAGACGGTGGGGATGCTGCAGCAGGGCTGAGTCAGCTTGGTGACAAGTGGGGTAACAAGTGTGTGGGGCCTACAGGTCATGTATGAACCTGGTAGTAGGCAACGGGGAAACGGGAGTTTCTGACAAACGTTCCAAACAGGTGAGTATGTCAGAAACTAGGGGGATGACACAGGGTGAACAGAGAAGTCCATCCTTACAGTAATAACGCTGATGGTCTGACACCCTGTGATCCTCACCAGGGAACAGAATCTCCAGCAACAGCCCAGCGTTCCTCAAACTATCTCAGGAAGAACGTTCACACCTGACTACTAGAGGGTACGCCCACTTTCCTACGTAGTCTAATTGTACCGCTGGACGCATATGGGCCCTCAGATAATGACTGGAATTAGACTGATCTGAAATTCTCTTTGTGGGAGGAGAAAAAAAAGAGTTCTGTAGCTGTGACCTTTCCTAGTTCACTTCAGTTTAAGTTGAGAACTACAGCCTTGTGTTTGTGTGCTCCCGCCTGGGCGGAACTACGGCGGTGTGTTCGTGCACTCCAACTTAGGCAGAACTTTCAACTGTATGTGTCAAAAGAGTAAATACAAATTTTAGATGGCCTTCAAAATCAAACTAAGAAATAAGGCCACCAGCCCAAATCAAGACGGAGCAAATGACTGGGGTGCCTGGGGGTCTCAGTCAGTAAAGTGTCTGCCTTCAGCTTGGGTCATGATCCTGGGGTCTTGGGATGGAGTCCTGCGTCCAGCTCCCAGCTCAGTGGGGAGCTTGCTTCTCCCTCTGACCCTCCCCCTCCCCTAGCTTGTGTTCCCTCTTTCAATGTCTCTGTCAAATGGAAAAATAAAGTCTTTTTTTTTTTTTTTTAAGATTTTTTATTTATTTGACAGAGAGAAACACAGCCAGAGAGGGAACACAAGCAGGGGGAGTGAAAGAGGGAGAAGCAGGCTTCCCGCCGAGCAGGAAGCCCGATGTGGGACTCGATCCCGGGTCTCCGGGATCATGACCTGAGCTGAAGGCAGTCGCTTAACCAACTGAGCCACCCAGGCACCCTGGAAAAATAAAGTCTTAAAAAAAAAAAAAAAAAAAGACTGACCAAATAATGGAAATTGTGCCATACTAAATGTTTTGATAGGATAAGAGAAATTTCATTTTTTAAGATCATGAAGTTTTCAATTCACCTGTTGTGAAATGAAAGCATAGTATAATAGCTTTCTTAAACCAAAGTACCTTTAAATGTTTTTAAAAGTGCATTGTTTAAAAGTGGTTTTAAAAAACCCAAAAGTACAAATTATTTGCTCCGTATTTTAAAACCGAAACTCCATCAGTATTTTACAACCTGAAGGGATGAACTGTCATCAAACCTTATAAATGTTCTCCAGCAAAGGCCTATTAGCTCAGAGCCAACCCAGCTCCACAAGTGACAGCATGACCATGCTCTGCCTCAAACTCGAGGTCTGTGTGAACTCACTGAAAAGCATCTGTAAGCAAATTCCGCCTGTGATGGCAGTGTTTCAAAGGAGGCACAACCTTCCATTTCATGTCCTTGAGCTACAGCCCTTGAGCCCGGGAGGCCATGGACAGCTGCCCCGGGGGCTGGGGGCCTGCAGATGTGCTTTCGAAGATGATGCTTTCAGGGAAGGCAGGCACATGCCCCTTCAGGACTCTGCCACATGAACTCACCAGAAGCAGACAGGCGACTGGGAACGTGTCCACCCCCAGGAGCTGGCTCCGAAGCCCGGAGCTCCGTGGTAATCGTTGTTTGCCCAGAAGGAATTTACAGCACAGTGCGTGGCCCCCACAGCCACCCCCACGGTGTGCCTAGCACAGAGAGGGCTCACGGGAAATCTATGGCCTTTCTTGGACACTGGCCAGGGGCAGCTCCCACCCACCTGTTTAGAAAGGGATCCGAGCCACTGGTGGTCATTGTTCTCAGTTCCTGAGACATCCCAGGGGAAGGCACGGGGTTTGGAGTCCCACCATCCTGCTCCAGTGTCGGTAACTGGCTACGAAGAGCTAATTCCTAGGAAAAAACCAACACAAACAGAATCAGTCTACGGATAACAAATTCCCTGTTGGATGTAGAGATACAGAGAAACGAAATGCACCTGATGGTGCCAATATGCTAAAAAGCCACCCACTCAGAAAGGCCATATTCCTCTACAAGTAAGTTACATAAATTCGAGGTTTATTGTGAATGATCCCAGATCCTTATGTCCTTACACTGGCTGACCTCATTTTACGGCACTCCTTCTATTTCGGCAGAGCCTCCCAAACCCATCCGATGGGGCACTTTGGCCCCATCAGAAAAGAATGTTTCTTACAATTTAGTTCTACTCACCAACCCTCACCTGATTCTGTGTTCTACACAAGTATTCAAAGCCCCGGCATAGACATGACAGCGGACAGTGACCATGGGACTCTGGTGTCCCCACTCCCACCACTGTGCATGGGCTGTCCAGTGTCCCCATGGAGCTCAGGCTCTGCTATCTAGAGCTGGGCTCATGGCCTCCAACAGCCTCTCAGCAGGGCTCCACCTGGACTGCCTGGCCAACTCGGGGTCACTCTCACCCAACTGTTTCCAGAGGCCCTGCTTGACCAGGCCTCAGCTGACAGTGTAGCCAGGCCCTTGAAGCTGGGTCACCTCCCTCCAACCATCCTGAGGCCTTCCTTGCTCACCTCCTGCTCTGCCCCCACCCCCACCCCCTGACGCTCCTGCCCGGCCCACGCCTCTCTGCAGCCCCATTAGCATCCCCCTGTGGGAGCACAGGCTCCCTCACCCTGGCTTTTCTGGTTTAACTTGAAATGTGGCTTTTATTGCACAGGTCCCTGCCGTGTGCAGAGACAGGCCCAAAGCATGCCCTTGGACAGATGGCTGGGCTCCGCACCCTCACCCCAACACTGCGCATTCTGCCCTGGGCAGCCTGCTGGGTTCCACATCCTCACCCCGACACTGTGTGTTCCACCCCAGGCACCCGGCTGGCCTCCGCACCCTCACCCCAACACCCCACGTTCCGCCCCGGGCAGGCAGCTGGGCTCCACACCCTCACCCCAACACCGGGCGTTCCGCCCCGGGCAGCCGGCTGGCCTCCGCACCCTCACCCCAACACAACACCCCATGTTCCACCCGAGGCAGACAGCTGGCCTCTGCACCCTCACCCTGACGCTGCGCGTTCGGCCCAGGTCAGAAAGCACCACTTCTTACGTAGGTTCTGCCCAGGGAACACACCGTCCTTCACATGGGGTTTCCTAACCAGAGGAGCACGACAGAACACACAGGGTCTATGAATTTGGGTGAAGAAAATTCACCTTCATTTTCACTAACTTCTATCTGAAATGCAGCATTCTCTTCGAACAGAAATATAGCTTACCAACAGCTGTATTTGCTGCACCTGACTTTTCATCCACGGACAGCATTTTCCTTCCCTATACCACCACTCGTGCTCATGGCTTCAGTATCACAGGAGCTGGAAGGCAGCTGCTAGATCTTGTTATCGACGCATTAATTACAAGTCACTTGCCGTGACAGCTCCTCGACCTCTGGATCCTGGTGACCTTCCCCTGCACCCATGTGAACCCCCGACTTGCCCTGCTGAGACCATGCAGCTTCAGTCTGCAGTCCCAGCTGGGACAAACAGCACTGTGTCACTTCATGACCCCTCGTGCACGGCCCGCCAGCCTCGCCACCATGCCCACACAACCAGCTACCGCTGACAGCCCTGCATCTCCAAATGGCAACAAGGACAGTGTTGGCAACACTCTGGAACAAGCCTGGTGCTTTCTCCCCCAAGAATCTCACACACGGTCATGGCACTTTCTGACACTCTCTCCTCCCACCCAGATCCTGCATGACTGCAGTCCTACTCTGCCTGCCCTCCAATCTCAGGGCCTCTATTGCCTTCTCTCTCCTACTATTCCTATAGTCCATTGGCTTTTTTTTTTTTTTTCATCAAAAAAACATTGAGGGGATGACTGGGGGGGCTCAGTCTGTGAAGTGGCAGCCTTTAGCTCAGGTCAGGAACCCAGCCTCCTGGGATCCAGTCCCACCTGGGGGCGGTCCCCTGTTCAGTGCAGAGCCTGCTTTTCCCTCTCCTTCTGCCCCTCCCCACTGCTTGTGCTCTCCCAAAGAAGTAAATACAATCTTTAAAAAATTTAAGAAAAGAGAGACGAAGTACATGCAACATACAAGACCGCATTAGTTTCCTATATGACAACACAACCAATCATCACCACAAAGTTTTTTTTCTTAGAATAAGGAGTTGTAAGATTTATTCTCTCAGCAACTTTTAATTATGCATTTATTGTGCACTATTATTAACTATAGCTAATAATTACAGTCACCATGACTTATTTTGTAACTTGGGATGTGTGAACTTTTTGACGCTCTTCCCGCTCATCCCCCGCAGCCAATCTGTCCTCTTTATTGATAAGCTTGGTTTTTATTGTTTAGGTTCTGCTTACAAGTGAGATCACATGGTACTTGTCTTGCTCTAACTTCTGTCACATAGCACAGTGCCCTACTGGTCCACCCACGTGGTCACCAACGGCCAGAAACATCCACACACCCCTTTATCCACTCAACTACCGCCGGACAGGCTGCCGAGTGACTAACAACTGAATGGACACTGAGCTTGTCTCCACAGCTCTGCTACTGCACATGATGCTGCAGTAACAACAGGGGTGCCAGTATCTTTTTGAATCAGTGGTTTTTGTTTTCTTCGGATAAATACCCAGAGGTGGAACTTCTGGGTCTTAGGCAGGTCTATATTTAACTTCTGGAGAAACCTCCATACTGCTCTCCTTGGTGGCTGCACCAGCTTGCATTCCCGAACAGTGGAGGAGGGCTCCCCTTTCTCCACAGCCTGGCCAACACCTGCCGTTTCCTGTGTTGTTGATCCAGGCCATTCTGACAGGTGTGAGGTGAAAGCTCATTGTTTGTTTTAAGGTTTTATTTATTTATTGGAGAGAGAGCATGCATGTGAACACGGGCAAGCGAGCGTGAAGAGAAGCAGGGGGAGGGGCAGACGAAGAGGGAGAAGCAGGCTTCTGGCACATGTTGTAAAGTCCGTTCTCGCCTCTCTCCCACTTAAAGGACACCGGGCCCAGCGAGGAGTCTGGCCTCTGGCCCCTCCTGCCACCCCATCCTTCTCCCCACAAAGCTATCGTCAGTCACGCCTGTCTCTAACTTCTCAGAAAATAGGTGTTCCTCCTCTCTTCCTGCTAAAGGCCAAGCCCCTCTGCCAGGGGCTACTGGGGACTCCTGTCCTCTGCCTTCTCTCCATCCGCTCTCCGATCCCTCCCAGCTCCACATGCTCCAGCGGAGGGTGTGTGCCATCCCCATGCACCTGTGGCAGGACCTTCCCTTCACGTCTTTTGATGAGAACACTTCTTTCTTCCGATTTCAGACTCGGTTCCCTTCCCCAGGTAACTGTGCTGACTGTAACAGTCTCGAGCATGTATGGAACACATTCAGCATTTACCACGCAACACTGTAATGATTTATTTCTTCTCTGTCCCTGAAGGATACACCAAATGAATGGACAGTTTGGGAGCATAAAAGAGCGACGCTCTGCAGAATTTATGTCACTATTAGAACATGAGAGTGTAAACAGGTACAGACTTAACAATAACAGAACCCCGGGCCCCGACAAAGAGGAGGCTGCAGGTCTCCTGAACTCTGTGAGCACCGGCAGGTACCGTCCCAAGAGCCTCGTCTGTGGCCCGCTTTCATCAAAGGCACCCACCTGTTTCTGCAGAGCAAACATGGGAAGGATAGTAGCCAGTAAGTCATTACTAAAATAATCGATAAATTGGTTCTTATTTTTACAATGTTTTTTACAAATTTTTGTTGTACTCTTCTTGATGAAGTTCCCACTTTTTCGAGATTATTTCTTTGAAGTTAAAGCTGTCAGGTACTACTTTGGATTTTGACACTTGGCTTGTTCAAAGCTGCCAAATTTATACTCGTTGCGGTCTTTGACGAATGAATTTCTGACAGCACGCAGGGCAGAACCCACTATCCAGACTCATAAGGATGTTAATTTGGACATGCCTGAGGACCATGATGGCTAGAGAGACACACTTCTTATCAAACTTTGTCTGAGCCGTGACTAAGAGTCATCTAGGGACTCACCTAAAGTGAGCCTGAAAGGATCAAGGAGAAAATGTCATTTTACCCCACTGGTGCTAATGGGGGGTTGTCAGCGTTACCAACCAAACAGGGGCGAAGCTGGCATGAAAACAACTACAACATGAGAAGGCCAATGACACGTCTACACAGGCTGTAGAAACTGTATCAAGGTATGAACATTGGGCTGTTTTGACACTTCTAGGTACAGCAAAAAGAATATGACCCATAGCATCCCCAAGTAGTTTCTGAACAGCTTTACTGAGGTATAACTATCCACAACTTATTCCAAAATGCATACTTTCTTAGCACAGATCGGTATGCAAAGACAAAACTGCGGTAAAATTAACTGAAGTTGACTTGGTAGCCCTTCCCCCGGGTCATTAGTTCTTAATGTTAGTATTTTCATCTGTTGGTAATGTGATTTATTTCACTGGGTTCAACAAGAAAGATGGAAAAAAATCTGTTGATATTTCAAACAAACTGTCAAAAACAGGGGAAGGAAACTACGCACTGATGCCTTGCTTTCCCCTTCATGACTCAGGACCGGAGTTCGAGGGAACAGGAAAACAAAGCCCCATCCTTCCCGCATGGACACCCGCACCAGCACAGCCCAGCGGCACACATAGCCCCAGGCGGGCAGCAGTCACAGGTGGAGGTCTGGGGATGTGTCTTCCTCCACGCTCTACCTCATCAGGTCACACAGGAAAGGGAGCATGGAGTCAGGGAGGAGCAGCATGATCACGGCTTCCCACTGTCAGGAGTCAGCTCTAACTCCTTGCAGCCTTTGCCAAGAACTGAAACATGATGGTGAACAGGCTTACATAAAATTAAGAAGTTTAGAATAATACTGAAAATTTGCTTCAGAGATATACAGACCTTTTACTAGTGACTTTAGAAAGAAATAATTATAATATGCGTAAGTATGAAACAAAGTTACATAATCTGAATTTTTTAAACCAAAAAATACATTCCATAGAAATTTTTTCTCCATTATACTGCATTTAAAAACAAAGCCTGGGGTGCCTGGGTGCTTCAGTCGTTAAATGTCTGCCTTCGGCTCAGGTCATGATCCCTGAGACCCGGGATTGAGCTCTGCATCAGGCTCCCTGCTCGGCGGGACGCCTGCTTCTCCCTCTCTCACTCCCCCTGCTTGTGTTCCCTCTCTAGCTGTGTTTCTGTCAAATAAACAAACAAACAAATAAACAAACAAACAAACAAACAAATAAATAAATAAAAGTAGGGGTGCCTGGGTGGCTCAGTTGGTTGGGCGACTGCCTTCGGCTCAGGTCATGATCCCGGAGACCTGGGATCGAGTCCCACATTGGGCTTCCTGCTCGGCGGGAAGTCTGCTTCTCCCTCTCTCACTCCCCCTGCTTGTGTTCCCTCTCTGGCTGTGTTTCTCTCTGTCAAATAAATAAAATATTAAAAAAAAAAAAGACTTAAAAAAAAAAGTAAAATAAAGCCTGTAAATATCTATATAAACCTATACAGATTAAGTTTACTCTACTGTGATAAAGTAGTTTTAGCAAACACACTTCGGATGCATATGGACATTATTTTGTAATTGGGTAAATCTGGCATAGTTGTTTCAAAAACAAGCTTTGGGACATAACTGGATCGTCTCTAAAAAATGGATTTCAGTTGAAACAGTTCATGTTGAAAGTTATGTCTATCTCTAAGAGGTTTTTTTACTCTGAACAAATGCCTAAAATTAGAATACTAAGCTAAAAATACAAGTTTGTTAAGCTTCTCTTTTTCCCAAAGGTAGTCAGAATAGTCTGAGAGACTTTCAAAAACAGAGAAGCAAGTTATAGGAAATTTGGCCAAAATTTAATCATGCTTCCGTATTTCAAAGGTCAAAAAGTTCTTTTGGAGTATCTGACTTTTTCTAAATGAACCAAGTATTTTTAGCTCATAGTCTTCCGTAATAATACAAAAATGTGGCAGCTTTTCCCACTGAGCTTGTCACTCTCAGCTCATCTGGGACACAAGTGCAGTAACAGCTCCTTGTACTGTACGTAAGACGGACGGTCCTGGCTGGGTCTGAAGGGAACTTCCCAGGGTGGTTGATAAGGGAAAACCCAGGTTTGCCTGCTTCATACAGTAGACTTTTATGGACTTGGGATCTAGCCATGAGCCACTGGGCCTTTTTATATTTCCCTCCTCTTACTTAAACAGCAGTATCATTTCCCACAGGGTAAAAAAGACACTGTAAAATATATCTGACAGTTAAAGTATTTTGGCCCTACGTGAAACCAGCACATTGGTTCACATCATTTAGAAAAATAAGGAGAAAGGCTGAAGTAGTCAGTAGTCTGGAAACATTTAGAATATTATCAAAGTGTGTATCTCCACAAAGTCAAAATTTAGAAAAATTCCAATATCTATTCCAAAGACAGCCCTACAATGGAATACTGCTAACAATAAAAGGAATGAATGAACATGAATGAATCTCAAAATAACTGTGATAGGTGAAAATCATGACTCCATTTATAGAAAGTTCTACACAAATACAACATCAACTTTAATCCCCATCTTGAGGCAAGTCTGTCTTAAGCAAGCGGGAAGCTATGGAAAGCTGCATCCATTTTAGGGAACACATGACACGCGACTAAAGTTCTGTTTGTTTTTCTCTGGGTCATCGATTCACTTAAGGAAGGCTAGTTTAGTGAACTAGAAATCCAAATTTAGAAATGGAGAGTAACTCTAAAAATACACATCTTGAAATAGTCTGCCTAGTGACAGCAGTGCATGTCCACAATTTTAAACAGAGAAGGAAGAAAAGCCATTTCTTGCAGCTGTCCCAGGCAGCCCCTGCTGTGCCCTGCTTCCCGGGACAGTGTTTCATTATGTCTACAGGGAGTCTAAAACATTTAGCTAATGTTTACAGTGCGTCTTGTGTTTTAACGTGTGTGCCATTTTACCAAATTACCTTCAACTTCAGAACATTTTGTGTACACAGGCATCTGGGGAGTGTCAGGATACTGAACTCTGAGAGGTGATCTCCAAAAGACAGATCTGAAGTCTGCTGTTTCCAGCACTGTCCTGGGATCCAACACTCTTGCTAACAGATCTCTAGTATCAGGTCTTCTATAATTTGTGTTAATTATAATGTCAAAAGAATAAATGTTATTTTAACATTCTTCAAATTATAGAGACCTTAAGGAATAAAACAAATGAGATAACTATGCAGGTATGAGGCTTAGAGAGTTCCCAACATGCCTACTAAAAAGGGAATAAGAAATTTTTTATTCCTGAGAAAACACCTAAATGAATTTATAGTGTACGCAATATTAGAACTTCAAAAGGAGAAGAGGGAATCTTGGGAAAAGTTAACTGGACTCTGCAACAGCTTTTCTAGTGTCTGCCTGTAACAGGAAAGACAATTTAGAGGAGACAAAACACCAAATTCTTCACTGTTATCAAATTCAGGGGAAACGAAACTAATGGCCACTGTTGGTATTACTTTGCTCCATCTGGCCCAAACTACAGACACCCAGCCCTCCTCAGTGCCGCAGGCTAACGGTGTCAAATGGTACCCGCCATGGTAAAACCGTGGGCTTTATCACTCACTGAGCCCATGGCTGACCATGATGTGTATTACATTAGGAATGGCAACTAATACTCATTAATTGCAAAATATTTGCAGCTATACTCTCCATGAAGACTGAAGCAATTATTTGCTCAGAAACTAACTTAAGATACCTAGACTCAGCAGTCTGATTTCTATGCTGAGTCGTTTCCAGAATCCTAAGAAGGCCATTTAGGATGGGTTTTGACCTGGGCCTTATAGAGAACTGGAAAATCTTAACCAGCAAGAGGCAAGGGGGCATGCTCATGAGCAGAATCGGGGCAAGAGGACAGAAGAGCGCTTGCAGCCAGAGGAAGAGGGAGACAAAGAGGTGGCTACTGATGACAGCCAGGGCGGAGTGGAGCATGGGGGGTGGGAAGCTGTGGAATCCCACTTCATCTCACCCGTACTGGAAACCACATTCTCAGGCACGAGAGAAGGTAAAAATATTCACACTCAGGGGGTGCTTTCTTCCTTAAAGTGTTTTGTTTCACAAGACCTTGAACCAGAAACCAACTCCCTCTAAAGGTCTCCCCATTTACAAAAAGGTAATTGATATATCAGAAAGAGATACAACTAAAAATTGAACATTAAAGGCTCAACGTCCGGGAATAATGATGACATTTATAGTTTAAAAAAGGTTCTTCTGAGAATAGAAACAGCTTTTGAAGCATAAAAGTAGTGAATAATGAAAATGAAATTAAAAATTAAGTTTTCTGGGGAGTCTGGGTGGCTCAGTTGGTTAAGCGACTGCCTTCAGCTCAGGTCATGATCCCGGAGCCCCACATCGGGCTCCCTGCTCGGCGGGAAGCCTGCTTCTCCCGCTCTTGCTCCCCCTGCTTGTGTTCTCTCTCTGGCTGTGTTTCTGTCAAATAAATAAAATCTTTAAAATAAATAAATAAATAAATAAATAAATAAATAAATACATAAATAAATAAATAAATAAATTCTGCAAACAAACCCTAACAAAATAAGCTGATAATCTCCACCTTTAACTAAGATATACTAATACCTTTAAAGTGGCCTTAATTTTTGAGAATTCTGCATTAACCTCTTCTCCCATAGTGAGATCAATTTATATGAGCAGAACACAAATCTGTGTAGTTAATTCTGTTTGGAAAAAATTAAAAGATAGCTTTTGATAGCTTCTGTAAACGTTTTGAAGTTTGGTACCTTCCACAAACCACAGCACCTGAAGTATATAATTACCTATCTAATTATAGAGTAATGATACCGATTTCATGTTGCTTGTTAACTCATGTGCACTAATTCCTATTACAAAAGTAAAATAACACTTTGAACAGTGTTTGGCACTCAAATACTGATCTGTCCCCCTTTCTCCATTATTCCTTCATACATTCTGTTTCTCAAGACTGGAAAGCTTTTCCTGGCTTCCCTGGTTATCTGGCAACCCTCTATAGAGCCACATCTTCCCTTCAGAGAAGGCCCCTTTTTGTGAAATTGTCTCTTGGCATCTACTTGAAGGTCATCCAGGAAGCAGGTAAGCACACACATAATTGCTTGACACAAACACCATCATATTCTATGTTTCTGAGCCACTCCGAATTGAACCCCACACCAAATTTTGTAACATTCATTGACATTCCCACAACAGCCAGGAAAATACATCGACAAATAAAAACACATAACAAATCAATACTTCATTCTCCAACACATCCAAAGTTGATTTTAAAAAATCCTCTTCAGGTTCCTTGTTCTGGCTTAAATAAATCTAAGGAATCAACTCTGCAATTTTAATACCACGTGAATTTAATAGACTTATTATTTATAAGGCTACCCTTTCTGAAACTTTGCTATCAAAAAAAAAATCTAAGAATGCCCGATAATTTTAATAAAGGCTATTATTTACTCTTGCACTCAAGTATGGAATAAAGACCTTAAGCTATTTATTTATCAGATTTATGGTTTAAGATCTCGGAATATTTTTGTCATGGAGGACTTTTTACTTAAACCCAAATTTCATTTGAGTTAATTTCTGCTCCTGAGTTTCCACCTCACTTATCACAAAGAAAAGCTTCTCTCAGAAACACTTCAGAGCTAAAGCAAGGGACATATCTTCACTTTTTAAAGACACGTGCTCCAGGCTCTTGCCAGGCCTCTGTGGTGATGGCGGCTCTCGCTGCAAGGACACGCTCTGCCCTACCGAAGACAACTTCTGGGATTCACCCCTTACCCGATGTCCTGCTTGGAGAAGGTATATATGGGCTAAGGAATCCAGTTTTACCCCCTCCCTAAGTTAACTGGTCTCTACGGGGATATCTCTGACTTCATCAGCGTGTACTCCAATGGGCATGTTGACAGCATCCATGACTGGAATCCTGCCAGTTCTTGCTTCCACAGCTCATTCAGACACACTTCAGCCCTGCGCCGCATGAGGGGCAGGTGGTGGCATCCGCCCACCGGTGGAAAGTGCAATGACTCCCCCGCTCCAAGCTCTTCAGTCTTAAATCCTATGAACCCTGAGCACAGAGAATCCATTTTCAGGACTTCTATCAGGTAAGTGCTTGAGTTAGGACAACAGCCACAATCTCTCCATCTAAATAGGATGCCTTTCAACCAGTGCTGCTGGGGTTCATCAGCAAGATGAGCTGATAAAGTCAACAAAGAAAACCCAAACATGACCAAAGCCGACACTTCCCTCTTCTGACAATTGTTGATACTGTTCCTTTGGAATGCCCTGGAAAGAATTTTTCCCCCTAAGAGTACTATCGTGACTCTCTTAAAGTATCTTAATGTAGCACACCCAAGGAGATAAGCTGTGTTGTTTTGTGACTCTTCACTTGCGCAGGTCCCATCAATCATTAGAAATACTATTTTAAGCTACGCAAATGAATCACACACAGCTGAAGGCTGATGGGATATACAACGGAGACATCATATACTTCAAATATGGAATAAAACAACACTTTCATGATCAAACTGAGTGCTAGACATTCTCTGCAAGGAGTAGGGAGGACGCAGGCAGTGTAGACCTTCTAGGCATGGCAATATTAACGTAAGAATTTGGGAGAAAGATGGCTCACAGACACACTCTGGGCTAAGGTTCAGGGAGGACAGGACCCTGGAGTACAAGTTTCTTGCTCTCCTAATTTAATATCTTTTTTTTTTTTTTTTTTAATGCTAAAACATCAGATAAGAGCCTACCTGACATTTTGGAGAATTTGCTGTGCTGGGATTGATATTCCGCATTGCCTAAGAGTAAAACATAAGATGGATACAAATTACTTCAAGCCACATGGTTTGGCTGTGTAGGCTGACTTACAAATTTTATCCAGACATAGTACGACAGACAGAACTCCCAAGCCAGCCCAAGCAGTAGCAGACGGAGGAAGACAGGAGCCAATGGGGTCACCACATGACGAACGGAAACCTCAGGGGTAGGAACAGCATGGAGGACAGGACAGCAGGGTTGCGGCGGCAGGACTCAAACAAAATCAGATATTGGGCAGGGAGGTTCTTTGCTTCTGAGTATTAGAAGGAGCAGGAAAAATGTCATTCAATGCTCAGTGGTAAGAGCAACTAACAAGGGAAGAAATCACAGGAAGCCAAAGACTTTCAGACTTGCTGAATTTATACTGATTGCCAAAAAACAAAACCAAAAAAATCCTAACAGACTATTAGTATGAGAACAGAAGTCTGTCACTTGAACGTGAGGAAAGACAATACAGTCGGTGATAAAGAAGAAACACAGCTGCCTTTGAAGGAAGTTCAGGGGTTTGTCTAGGGCCCATCACCCACAGTGAGAGTGAGAAGACTCAGAAGAATGCTCCAGAAGGAAGAGTTTTACAAACAGCAGCACCACCCACCAAAACATTACAAAACAAGAAAACACACAAAAATCCCAAGATGATCTATGGCATCCAGCAAAATGATGAATGGTGACATTGACAAATTGCTCTTAGTAAGATTTCTGGGTTTTGATAGTCTTCAATTCCTATGTGAAACAGACTTGTAGGTACTTAGACTGTCTAGTAATCAGTAAGAGCATCAAAAACAGGCTCTAAGTGGCTTTATTTCTTCTAACAGCTATATCACTATATTCTTTAAGGCGCTACCTTGTTCTGATGATAAAGTTGTACTTAAATGAAAAACACCTTTCCTTTATAGTCATTTGTTAGTCAGAGGTACAAGAAATTGTCTTAATGTGATTCCTTTCTCCATCTTCTCAACGGCAGATAAAGAAATCCTTCTTTCAAGACCACTCCCTGACCTTGAACACTGGAAGGAGCACTTGCTGGAGTCTAGGGCACCCGGCGCACTGGCATTACACTGACCGACGGCTGACAGCACAGATGGCTGAGAGGTGAGTGTGTCCGGGACCTCCAGGGCTGAGTCCCCTTCCCCAGGACCCAGGTTCTCCAACCCCACATCAGAGTCTGTGCATGTCTAGCAACCCTCCCGGGACGCAGGCTGCATCACTAACCTGCCTGGGTCACGGTCCTGCCTCCTGGTAACAGACACATAGAGTGTCATGATGTTTTAATTTCTATACTTGGAAGGCTACAATTTAGTGGAAAATAGTAGATACATGTGTTTTGTGTTTGTAGACAGAAAAGGTTGTTGAGGAACAACAAAAATGAGAAGCTGACCATTCTGGACACCCCGGGGGGCGGATATGGGACACGGAGAAGGAGGTTCTGTCTTCACGTACCTTCACCTTCTGCCCCCTTTCAAAATTGCACTGTTTCTACTGTCAGAACAATTTCTATGAAAATGACAACATATGCTGGTCTGGAGAGACTTCATCCCTGGTCCCTGAGCCCTGGCCTCACCTTCGGAAGCTCCTGATTCTGACGCGGGGCTGTCTAGTCTCCCGGAGCCCAACGGCGCTCCCTGAGAGTGGGCTCCTGGCCATGGCAGTCCCACCCGCGCCCCCCTCGAAGGAACACTCAGAGCAGGTACTGTTAAGACACTGTGGGGTCTTCTAAACTTGGGGTCACTTGTGTCCTACTGTAGACAAAATCTCTTGGATTCAGCAACACTCATCCGAGAAACATCTTGCTTCCCCAGACGGGCTCCTCCCTGGCCTCCGCTTGGCTGAAGAGCTACCGGGTGCTCCAAGGAATTGCACCTCAGGAGTGGAGGCAGGCCTCTGAGCGGGGGCCTCACCTGGCGGAGCAGCTCCTGCTGCTTCAGGCGCAGCCGCTCCTTCTCCATCTGCAGTTGCTGCAGCCGTATCTGCTGCGGGCCGGGGGGGCCGCCGCTGCCCAGGACGCCCCCCGGAGGGCTCTGTGGGGCCAGGGGCGGGGGCTGCTTCACCGGGGCACTCTGGCTCATTCTCTGGTTCATGGCTGCAATGAAACAAAACATCCAGCCTAAGAAACTGGTAGCAAAGGAAGTTTTTCAAAAGCAACTAGGAATCATCAACATAGCCTTTTTGCCTTTTTGGCAGGGACTGGAAATAACCTGGAAGTCCAGCCCTAGGACAAGGGTTATGTTCATGTGTCATTGTTGTTGCTGCCCACCCCACCTCCTTACAAAACGGAAGGCCAGAGCCAGGAGGCGTGAGGGAGCTCTCATCCGCAACGGCACACAGCGGCCGCAGACCTGGCAGCCCGATAGCCAAGTGTGCGACCGAAAGGATCAAGGAAGGGAGGGGGACAGCAAGTGACAGATGGCTCAGGGGCAACTAACCTCTGTTGGCTCTGGAGCTGGGAAACTCCGTGATGAGAGGACGGAGTTGCAGAGACATTGTTGGGTAACTTTGGACATCTGAATGATATGAACATGTTGTTTATTACAAAACATAAAAAAAGATTTAATTAAAAATCCATCTCCCAAAGCAAATGCCACAAAGCCTTCTGAGCAGTAAAAACCACTGAAACGATCCAGCCTTGGGGCGCCCCACTGGCTCAGGTCGGGGAGCGTGCCACTGGGGCCCAGGGTTGTGAGTTCTGGCCCACGTCGTGTGTAGAAAGGACTTAAAAAGAAAATCTTAAAAAATAAATAAAATGGTCAATCCTTAATATACCCTCAAACACACAAAGAACCTCTCCTAAAGCAAGCAGATGACGGCGATGAACAGCATGAGCCTAGGAGCAGGCCCGGCCGGCAGCCCTGGCAGTCGGGGAGCGGCCTGAGTGGTGCCCCACCACCACCACGTGACAACCAGGGACCGTGGACTCTCCCACCAGTGAGTTCCTGTCACGGACACCACGCAGATCAAACTGCAGCCTGTGGGAGCCTCTTGGGCAGCTGGGTGTGTTATTACAGGAAGATGCTAACGACAGACCACCTTTCAGACACATATCCAACTGTGTCAGGTGAAACCTTGGGTCCCTGCTTCTAATAAGTTTTTAATACACAGCGAACGAGAAAACCTCAGGCCCCAACAACTTTACAAATGTTGAAGAAAAATACCTTGCCTCCTACAACCTTTTCTAGAGAAAAGTTTTGACGCAGCCAGCATAATCTTGATGCCAGCACGTGAGAAGAGAGGAAAATGACACACCACGACACTCACTACCGCACCCCTATGACCTCCTGGGGTCCCTGTGCAGAGGCCCAACCCCCATGTGAGGGTTTCTCACAGGCCCCCTGCTGCACCCAACGCCTCCTGGTACAGGCTGAGGACACAGGAGCAGGCAGAGGACCCTAGTTATGTGCGTGTCCTCAGGGCCTAGCACAGAGTCCGGCCCAAGGCTGGTACAAATGCTGAGCTGAGCGTTCACGGGGGCAGAAATCTAACGGGTATGACAAGGCACAAATGCTATCACCAGTGTTACCCAAGACTGGCCAAGTGTGCCCCGATGCCAGCACCACAGTGACATAGAACCAAGGACATGACAACCCAACGATGACCACCCCCACCCAGCCCCTTGCAGATGGGCACTCAGGGGTTCACCACCATGTTCTACCTCCTGCCCCTGACACTTCCCTCCAGGCTTTCTGTGTTTTCTAACTTCTTTACTTGAAGTCATTTAATTTAAATCTTTTCCTGAAACGTCTAAAATCAATATATTTACCTTTAAGTTATGCTGAGCTACTTATTTAGTACATTGTTATATTTCCAAACACGTTTCAAAGTTGCAAAATGATTCCCATAAACATACAGAGAAGTAGGAAATACACAAATAAACCCTCTCATGCTTGTCATGCAGCTTTCCAATCAATATAGACAATTAATTCTGCTCCACCCCTATCGCCACCCACCATCTCCTGGGTTACTGTCGAGCAAACACTATAGCATTTCACCCATAATCTCACTATGTCTCGCTCCGAGTCCTTACTTAGGCCCCCTCATCTTCTAAGTATTTTCTCTCTTCTGCAGCAAAGTGGGGTCCTACTCACAGGAATGCACATTACCCCTCTACAAGTGTGCAGTTACTTCAAATAACATGAGTGCTGAACTTATGCTCAACAGGATGACAAGGAAGTTCCTGATTTATCACTGCTGGGCCTTAAGATATCTCCCTGGGTGCGTACTGTCAAATCGCCGTGCTTCAGCCCACTGAAATAACTGCTCTCCAGGCGACTCGGCCACCAACTCACCACCAAGGATCACCAGTGACACTGTGCTTATGAATTTCGGAGACTCACCTTACTTTCCAACCACCAGAGTTTCACCCACCCCCAAACTGTCACCAGCGTTCTGTGCATTTTAAACATCCAAGCAGAGACACACAGACTTCTTCGATCTTCTGAGATTTATGGTGGCAGCCACATTATGCCTGCTTTGCTCAATTCCCCTTTCTCTTATTCAGTAACATATCCTTGGGATCACTCCAAAGCAGAATATCCAGGTTTTCGTTTCCTTTTAAAAATAGCTAATTAGGATTCCATTCAACAAATTCCTATTAGGTTTTCACTTGTTGCTACTATATCTTGGGGCAGAGTTCTAGTGGGGAGAGACTGCTAAGTTCATAATTAAAACCAAGTACTCTCACCACACCTCCTCCCCTCTTCCCTCTCCCACCCCGGATGTACTCTGCCGCACCCCTCCCAGTAATTTATAAGGGAGTCTTTTTTCCCTCTCAAGTACTTGCCAAACTTGGATTTCGACCAATCTGAAAAATGAGAAATAATAGCTTGTGTGATTTCACTTTGCTATTTTTTATCACCAAAGTTTGATCAATAACCTTATTTTAAGGGCCATGTGCACTTTTCATGTCATTTGTGTTCTTATCTTTTCCAATGGGTGTAGCTCCTTCCTGGGCTACGAGGTTTGGGGTTTCTCCCCTGGTCCAGCCAGGGGGAAAAAAGGTGGGGTCGAAAACTGTGTCTTCAGGGTTCTTTATTTAAAGCCTTTTAGTTACATCAATCTAGCTTTAGGCAAACAGTTGGTTCTGTCTCTCTTGCTCTCTACTTCTCTGTCTTGCTGCTTTCTTTGCTTCTCTGTTCCCTTCGCTTCCATCTTTCTTTGCAGGCTCTCTCTGTTCCTGTTTGCAGGCTCCCTTGCTGTTTGCCAGCTCTCCTGCTCTCTCCTCTAAGGCTCTCTTGCTGCTTCCTCACAGGCCCGCTGCCTTTTTCTCTCTGTCTCTCAGTCTCTCTGCAGGCTCTCAGTCTCTCTCTGTCTCATGGCTTTGTCTCTCAGTCTCTCAGTTTCTCTCCATCATCTCTCTTGACTGTCAAGGGTCCCAGTCTTTTATTATTCCCAAGTGAGGAAGTTGGGTGGTGCAGTTAAATCTTTAACTGCTTTTGCACCCACCCTAGAGATAGGATTAGTATTGTTACTGCAGGGTACAGAGTGATTGCTTTAACTCACAGAAGTTGAGACCATTGAGGCACAAGTTGAGACCATTGAGGCACAAGGATCAAGAAATACAAATAAGAGATACAGAGATATGATTACTGGGAGGATGATTAAATGGAACTATATGTCTTGAATAAGCACACAAAGGACATATTGCCCTGACCCACAGGGTATGTGGCTTTTCGGATTCTAAGCAGGGAAAGCCCCTCTGGGCTTTCATTCACATTCACAGGTACCTCCACCAGAATTTCTGGTGGCTTGGGCATGGAGGGGAAGGGCGGATCATGCACCGTCCCCAACAAATGGGGTTATTAGTCTTTACGTTTTCTACTTTAGGCAATCTTCATAAGTAAGCCACAAATAATTTCCCTGTTTACAATATGTCTCGTTAGTTTGCTTTTTTCTTTTTTCACAAGTCAGTTTATTTTTTAAGCAAATTTATCAATCTTTTTGAAATTTGAGTTAAGTTTTTCCCATGCCCAGATGCTAAAGGAATTCATCCACTTTTTAATTCAAAACTTAGAAGCTTTCTTTTTATATACTTATTTGGCAAGTCAATCCAATCCATTTTGAATTTATCCTGGAATGTGGTATGAATGAATCAAATTTTGGTTTTTTGTGCCTTATAGTCCCAACACTACTCACATGAAGTATAGAGTCTTCCCCCAGAAACATCTTTCTCACAGACTAAACTGGTATATGCTGTTTTCTTGGATTTTCTGTTCTACCAGGTACCACAGTCTTAATCACAACATTAATGATATGTGTTAGTACCCAGTAAGGCAAGCCACAGTTTTTTGAAGCTAACTATTTTACTGGGAGCTACAATTTAACTGCACTGTGGTTAAAACAAGGTCTGTGCATCGATTCCTAAAATGTGTGACTTGATACAGGGTCAAATCCTTGCTGTGGCACCAGGGCCAGTTTCTGTCTTATCTCCCTTATTCCTAACATCTGGAGGTCCTGATACCCTCAGGTCAGAGGTCCCTAAATCTAGGAGGCCCTAGCTTGGCCTGCCCTCGTTCACTGTACAGTATGTGGGTTTTATTTTCTGACCCACAGAGATTATTTTTTTAAAAGTTATGACCCCAGTTATGTCTTTTTGGTTAATCTGTTTTTAGTATTTTGTCTGGCAGAGCAGAGAAGGGATGTCAAAACAGGACTTGCTGCCCCATATTGTTGGAAAGCCTTATTAGTCTCTTAGAAGGCCCCATGAAAATATTTATTTATGACCTGTCTTTACAAAGAATAAACAGCTTAAACTTCCATAATCACGGCCTGTGGTTTAGTATTTTCCAGGGGAATGGATAGGAAAAAAGCCAAAAATTTTAAGAGCTAAGATTTGCCTGGCACCAATCAAGAACCTCATCTGCTGCAACTGCTTACACCGGCTTGCCACCACCACCAGAGGCACCACTGACAGGCCCTGCCAGGGTCTTCCCAGTCAGACCCCAGAGGCACTGACCCAACACTCAGCTTCTTTGACTACCTCTGTGGCTAGTCCTGACGTTCCTCTTGCAGACACTGCAGAGACTGATCGCTGGACAAAGGTGGGGGGCGAGGTGCCACAGATGTCACTTTGCTCCCTTCTCCAGGCCAATTCTTTCTGAACTTTAAGATCCTACTCCTACAGATGATCATTCTGCCTTCCACCTTCTCCCACTTTAGCAGGCCACTTGTTTTTCTAAGCATGCTGTGATTCACACAGATATGCATATTTACATTACCTGTAAGATCTAAATGAAAAAAATGAGTAGTGGAGATCAAGCCTCAACTCAGCCCCTAAGGCATCCCCCATCCCATCCTCTCTGCTCAAACATGTTCCTGGCCTTCCAGTACAACACTCGATATCCTTCTCCACAGAGATGGGCTATCCATTGCACTATGTCAGTTTTGATGATATGAGTTCAATATGA
>PITA01006508.1:0-52137 GCA_004023965.1 Spilogale gracilis
AAAAAATAAAAAAAATAAAAAAATAAAAAAAAAATAAAGAAAGCTCCCTCTGGGTGCAAAAGGTTGGTGACATCTGTGCTCCATGGATTAGAAAGAAAAACCTACCCAGCTCTTCTCGCCTCTGGGGCAAGGAGTCATAAATATTTTTGGCTCCTTGTCTGGGTCGAGACAGGGACAGTAAGGGCATGACGGTAACTCGAAAGTAAGGAACTTGCCCTGCAAGACAATGAGAGAGACTGGGGTCAGGGAAGAGACCAGTGTTATGGAATGTGGGGGCCCTTGGGGATGAGCTGGTCCCTGAAAATATTCCCCACTCTCACTATATATCATTGAAAAATACATTTTCATACCTGCCCAGTTGCCTTTGAGCTAGAAGACTTGGTACACAGAAGCGGGAGGAAGAAATGGGGGACTGGAGGGTTGGGCATGAGTGTCCAGGGAAACAACTTTCAAAATGGAACTCCAATCAGCACTGAGCCTTTCGGAGCCACAGCTAAGCCCCTCGAGTGAGACAGTGACCAGTGTGTCAGAGAAGAATGGAGGATTCCCTGGTACAGCAATTTATCCCTGAAGAATGAGCTGGGCTTTCAATGCCCGGCTACAGGGTTGATACTCATGTGTCTCGACCTGGGACAGTCAAGGGACTCACGCTGCTTCTTCCATTTATTCCAGTTCCACAGGCTGTAGAAAATCACAGTGGTCAGGAGGATGGCAAGGAATCCTGCAAACCCAGAAAAGATGGCGGTGCTCTGGTCTTGCTCTCTGTGGGGAAAGATAAGTGCCATACCTTGCTGTTGGGGGCTGAGGAGGTCTGAGAAGAGGCTTCCTGCAGGAAGTGGAGCCCGAGGTCTTGGAATGGGAGTCTGAGATGGGTGGGCTGTGTGGCTGGAGATCGGGTCTTCTATGTGGACAGAGGGAAACCGGACACCGGAGAAGGGCACTGTCCCTTGGTATGCGTGCTGGATGTCACGGGTTTGTGTGTACATGAAAGTCATTTCATCTTTACAGCAGTCTCATCTCTCCTTGTGGCCAGAAACCTGAGATTTAGACTCAGCAAGGAAGAGTAGTACATCAAAGATCACTCAGGTAGGAAGGAGCAAAGATGGAATGAGAGTCTAGGTCTGTTGGGAAAGAAAGACCGCACTTTCTATGGCACCACCCTGTCCTCCAAACTTACAAAATCAGGTTCATCTGCCCTTCCTTGCCCTCATTCCCTCCTCCTGGGTGTCCTGTCTTGTGTGGAAAGGAGGGGTTACCTACTACGCAGTGAGGCAGCTGCTCTGTGGACATTTGTTTACCCCCCATTTACCAACTTGTGGAGCTGGTCTCCAGGCAACACTTGCTGTTTTGTGGAGCGTAACCAATGCAAATGCAGGGGTGAGTCCCTGCTGCTTGCGACCCCCTGACAGGGCAAGGGCTACCGTCCTGCTTTGCCTACTGTAAGGAGAAGTCGGCAGCAGAGGTGACAGCAGGAATCTCTAGCAGACCTAAATATTAGAAACCAGGGAAGATTTTTGTCCTCCTGAGTCTTAGGTTTATTTACTCAATTTATACTGGACATTTCTGCAAGGCTGCCCAAGGGACATCTCAGAATGGACATCAGATGTGTCTGAAACAGAATGCTCGTTCTCCTCCCAGAATCCTGCTTTGGTGCCGCCCACAGCGTCTTTCCCAAACCCAGGCGCCTCTCGCGCCTCCCCTACTGCCACCCCCCCATCCACCATGTGCTCCCCAGGGGCCTTTGCAGTCACCTCCTTAATAGTCATCTTGCTTTCCCTCTTGACCTCAACATCCTATCTTCACACAGAAGCCAGCGTGATCCTCTTAACAGTAAATCAGATCGCGTCTCCTCACTTCTTGTGACCTGAGTGATTTTGATCACACTTGGGATAACAGCCACAGTCCCTACCCAGTGAGGACGTCATGGCACCTTATGTTCCAGCCTTCTTCTTCCTCTTTTTTTTTTTTTTGTTAAGATTTAATTTATTTATTAGCGAGAGAGAGTGTGTGGGGGACGGGCAGAGGGAGAGAGAATCCCAAGCAGACCTTGTGTTGAGTTCAGAAGTGGGGTTCGCTCCCACGACCCTGAGGTCATGACCTGAGCCCAAATCAAGAGCCAGAGCCCCCAGGCACCCCTCTGCCTACCATCTGAACTCATTTCCCATTGCTTTCCTTCTGACTTAGGCAGCCAGGACTCCTGGCCCGTCCTTGGCCATGAATAGCATATTCCCGCCTCCGGCCAGCTGCTCCCTCTCCCTGCAGGTACCTGTAGCTCAGTCCCTCATTTTGTTCAGTCTCTTCTGAAATGTCACCTGCTCAGACAAGCCTATTACTCTCAGGCCCCTTAAATCTGTTCTGGTTTTTCTTCATACACTTAAGACTGATTGACATTATATTATACATCCATTTGTTTATCTGTTCATATCTGACTTTCCCACTTGAATGTCAGCTTCAGGAAGCCAGGGACTTGTCTACCCTGTTTATCTGGTGCCTGGAACAGTGCCTGGCACTTAGTAAGGGCAGGATGAATATCTGTTGAATGAATGAGTGAATTTACAAACATGAGTGAACATGGAAGTAGATGTTTTTGGGGACTTCAGGGTTCTGATCCTTTATGAATTCATTCCCCATCAATGTTCCTGTCCACCTGCATGGGACCCATATTTGTTTGTCACAGTAATTGCATTAATTTCCCTAAACGACAGTGATTTTAAATTTATTATTGCTAAGTTACACTGTTATCACAGCACTGAGATTCATACCTACAGGTGTTACTGAAGCTTCAACTACTGTTGGACTTTTTGTTTTTGTTAGTATGATCCTGAAAGTTTTAGCAGTAAAATGTATAGCCACAATTAGTTTTGTGAGATTTTATAACCTAAAGATGTATCTTTATATATTATCTATATAAAGATAATATCTATAGATATTATCATATCTACGGTTGCATTTTCCACTCATGGAAAGTTTTTAGGACCCAGAAACAATTGTTGAAAAAAAAGTGCCTTTTGTTTCCATGATGATGGGACCTAGGGTTTTTTTTTTTTTTTTGGAGTCAGGGGGGTTGGGGAGAGAGTGGTTGTTGGGACCCGAGATAGGAAAGATTGAGGACAGCAATCACGGCCTCTGGGAGGTGAAAAATCCAACCAGGCCAGGCAGCGAGGTCTAAGAAAATCCTGTGTTAACACGGCTTTCCCTCTCCCCCTGCAACTCCCATTTCTCTTCAATACCTGTTCCTTTCCTCCCAGCAGTCCTGAGCAAGCTTCTCTAAGCCTAGAATTTGGTGGTCTCAATGGGCCTGAGCGTGGTTGTGGGGGCTAGGAGCACAGCTGGGGTAGAAGTCCCCAGGGTTGGCCAGGGCTGTATGTCTAAATCAGGGGAGAGTGGAGCTCACCACCCCGAGTTGCTTACCTGTCCAAGCTGCCATCAGTTACCTGCAGAGTCCTGGCCTCCGAGGTCCTCCCTCCGATTTCTGAAAGGGTCGGGGTGATCATATCTGCTGTCACGGCAAGCTCTCTGGCTTCAGCTTCTCCTCCTAAGCCTTCTCTTAATGCCAACAGCTAACACATGCTGCCACTTCTCTTGGCTCTTCCTAAGTTGCCATCCCCCAGGAGAAAAGGCAAAATTGGTTTCACATACCTTCATAAAAACTTCTTTAAGCAGATAAGACTGATAGTAATCCTCCTCATCTCCATGTTTTCCAATCTTTCTAGGACTTTCTTCCCCCCCAGCCTTGCATCTCCCTGGCCTCTCGCCCTGAAATGTTAGGCAGCGTGGACTCCAAACACAACAATGACAACAGGTTTGGTTCTACCTGGATGTGGCTACAGTGAGAGCTCAGCCGAGCATGGTGCTTCCCGAGAGAGGTGGCTCAGGGAGACGCTATGCTCTCAGCCTCTGGTGGAAGCATGAGGGGCGGAGAGGGGGAACTGCCAAGAGGCTCTAGAAAGACTCCGTGAGAAGCTCATCCTCCCCCAGCCCCCAAAGCAGACAGAAAAGAAACCTTTGCCAGAATGGAAACGGAGAGTCGTCACAGGAAACGATACCACCAACGTGCTAAAGAAGCATGGGGCACCGGAAATGCTGCTCAGCTATAATAAGAAAGAAGAAAACATGTCTGCACCCCCTGTTCCCTGGGTTGGCCAGGAGCGCTGTGGTCTGTCGGGAGTGTGAATAAAGACCGGGCAAGGTGGTGGGGGATTCGTGATGGTCTCTCTGGGCTTCTGAGACAGGGGGACAGGCTGTTTTCAATGACACTTCCTGGGAGATTTTGACAAAGCTGGTCTGTGTGTCACATTTTGAGACTCTCTGGGTGTGACACTCAGAATGGAGCCAATGCTGGGGCAGCGAGGGCCCTGGAGGGCATTCCTTCCTGAAGCCCTGCCCTCCCTGGCCCCTGGCTGCTGGCTATCTCTCGCAGGCCTCTTCTGGAGAGCCATCCCAGTCCTGCTCGTTGCACACCTGTCTCAGAGGCCAGACAACCTGTGTCTACCCCAGGTGTCCCAAATTTAGACAGTTGTTCAAAATTTGTTTCTAGCTCCCTTCTCTTTCCCTTACCCATCTCCTGAAACTCTTTGCATCTTGGGAGAGTCCAAAGAAAAGGGGCCACTAAGACTTCTAGGAGGCTGTGAAGGGCCTCTAACCTGGCTTTTCACAAGGAAATGGACTCTCAGAGGGCTGGCACGGAAGACAGTCAGCGCCTCAGCACCAAATCTCTCTCCTGTCTCTTCCCAGTGGACACCAAGACGCCCTGCTTTCAGGGGTTGTCCCCCCCTGCCCTGCACATCCAGCTCCCACAGGGCCCCCGGGGACAGGGGGTCAGGGGGGACAGCTGCAGGTACGTCCTGCCGGGCTCTCCCAGGAGCGCTGCCTTCCAAGCCCCTCCTGCCCTCCCTCTGCGTGGCCTTACCT
Source organism: Spilogale gracilis (assembly GCA_004023965.1). Lineage (NCBI taxonomy): Eukaryota > Metazoa > Chordata > Mammalia > Carnivora > Mephitidae > Spilogale > Spilogale gracilis. The sequence goes on from PITA01006508.1 coordinate 4,912, forward strand.
GGCCGGGAGCGGAGGTGGTTCAGAGGCAGCTGGTTCGAGAGCTGGAGCCTGGGTCTCTGCCTGCTTGTCCTTTGGAGTGGGTCTGAGTGGAACTAGGACTCCTCAGGAGGAAGGGATCCCTCGCTCCACGGCCCCAGTGGCGGAGACCAGTGGGCAAGACAGTGAGGCTCCCCTGGCGTGTCCTGAGCCACTCATACCGGCAGAAGGCTTGTGTGCACTGGGAGCTTGGAAGGTGGTACAAAGAGAAGGGCTGATAAAACCAAACCTCAGAACCCTGACAGCTACTTAAAAAAAAGAAAAAAAAAATTTTTTTTTTTTTTTAAAGAAATTCTCCTGCGTGATCTTCTTAAGACCTCACCCTCACTTCTCTTATCTACCCAGAGTGCTTGAGACAGACTAATCTTCCCTCACGTCTCCTGACTGCCTCCTCCCTGGACACTCGAAGGAAGCAGCCTTCTGAAAGGACGTTGTGCGGGGTGAGCTCGGGGTTTCCAGACGGGGCTGAGCCCTGCCACCTGCTCTCCTTTCCCTCCCGGGCTTGCACCAAACGACCAACCAACAAACACAAAACTGGTGTGTGAAATTATTCACGACATTAATGGCAGAAAACTACTCATTCCTGGGAAATAGGGCATATGTTCTAACCTGATTGCTCTGGTGTTTCCCTTTAACTGCTCTTAATGATGGCAGGGTTCAATGAGACATGTGAGCCTAAGGTATTGAGATTAGGGGCACCGGGTGGCTCAGTCAGCTGCGCATCCGACTCTCGATATCGGCTCAGGACTTGATCTCAGGGTCTTGAGTTCCAGCCTGGCATTGAGCCTACTTTTTAAAAAAAGTATCAAGATTGGTTTTAAACAGAACTTATGCCTCCAAGTCAGCAAAACCCCTTGAAGGGGAGGGGCTTTGTAATAACTCAGCGATGTTACTAATATGAAAAACCTCTCAGAATCTTCTGGAATGACAGAAGCACTGTTAAGAGGGTCCATGCAAGGGGAGCCTGGGTGGCTCAGTTGTTTGAGCCACTGCTTTTGGCTCGGGTCATGATCCGGGAGACCTGGGATCGAGCCCCACACCGGGCTCCCTGCTCAGCGGGAAGCCTGCTTCTCCCTCTCTCAGTCCCTCTGCTTGTGTTCCCTCTCTGGCTGTGTTTCTCTCTGTCAAATAAATAAATAAAATCTTAAAAAAAAAAAAAAAGAGGGTCCACACAAGTTCAGATCCTAAATGACTGCTAGGATTATCTTGGGTGTTTCCTTGGGTGCAGAATAGCACTACTACTACTCAGGGACTGCTGTTGTGAAAATTGATCGGGCTAACAATGAAAAATGCTCCGCTGAGGATGTGGCATAGGTAAGTTCGTTAAGTGGGGGCTGTTATGTGACTGTCTCATTATGCACTGGGCTCAGTTCTTCATACTTAATGTACTGCCCCCTTCGGCCTTTCTCCCTTCCTCTCTGGATGCTTAGCCTGCCTTCCTGCTGGGTAGCACCTTATACCTTCGGTGCGGATTTACATCAGTCCCCCACCACCTGGAGCTAGGCGTCCCGGCTTTGCCCATGCGCAGTGCGGTCTGGCCCGCGTGACGTGCTGAGTCTCAGCAAGCACCCCCTTGCTGGCACTCTGTACCCAATGCACACCTGGCTCTTGTTTCGTCTCTGCTCTGGGTTCCTTCATTGTGACAGCAATTCCTCTTTCCCAAAAATTCTAATAAAATCCATCTGAAGAGTTTATACTGGTTATTTCTGGCTTGTGGGGCGTGAGGTATTCTGTTACTTTCTCTTTTGGACTTCTATTGCTGAATTATTATAAATACCAGGTGTCAGTTTTTTAAAAAATAAAATTATGGTGGCGCCTGGGTGGCTCAGTTGGTTAAGTGACTGCCTTTGCCTCAGGTCATGATCCCGGATACCCCGGATCGAGCCCCACATCGAGCTTCCTGCTCAGCGGGAGGCCTACTTCTCCTTCTCTCAGTCCCTCTGCTTGTGTTCCCTCTCTGGCTGTGTTTCTCTCTGTCAAATAAATAAAATCTTAAAAAAAATAAAAAAAAATAAAATTATGATTAAAAAATAATGTCATAAGTGTCACCATCTCTGTGAAGACCTCCCGTCCTGGAACTCAGTTTTTCCCTTCCAGGTCCTCATGGCACCGGGCATGATACCTCCGGATTGTTGGGATTGGTTGTTTAAATGCCCGTCTCCTCAAGTAGTCTTTGAACCCCTTCAGGGCAGGGACTTATTTATTTTATTCATTGCATCTCTGTGGGTGCCTGAGGCATCTGCCTTCTGTTTGGGTCATGATCTCGGGGTCCTGGGATTGGGTCCCATGTTGGGTTCCCCACTCAGTGGGTAATCTGCTTCTCTCTCTCTCTCTCTCTCTCTCACTCTGTGCTCTCTATCTCTTAAGAAGAAAAGAAAAGAAAATCTTTATGTACTGCAACTCTGGCATCTGGCCAAGTGCCTGACCGTCAGAATGAGTGGGCCCTCGATGTCTCTCAGGCCTATCGGTGCTGTGAATTTATGACCCAGACAGTGTAGCAGGGGGAGCTACTGAGAAAAAAATGGACCTCTAGTATTTTTTCCTGCTGTGTGCTCAGCTGCAAAGGAAAGAGACAAGATTTGCACCATCCTTGCTACCCCTCATAGGAAGGGCGACCTGATTCCTGTGTTGGGTCTCCCTTGCCTCAGGAAGGGCTTTTGTTTTTCTGGACCCCCAAATGCCAAAGTTGCCCTGTGTGGAAGACAACTGCAGCCAGGCTCTGTTCTTGAAGGTCTGGGGGCTGAGACAGCCCAGGCTGGTGACGGCTGGCTCCTCGAGTGTGGCGATCCTCCACCTCCTTGCTCGCTTGCTTCTGGGCGGGAGGCCTTCTCCGGTCCAGGCAAGTCTGGAACTGAGAATGAAAGCAGCAAATACTTTCCTTTTAAGTTAAAGTTGAGAGAGAGCAGGGTTAGGAAAAAAGATTTAGAAGGTATGGAAAGATTTCTGTGCTCCCTGCCCCCATTCTGCCTGAGGCCCTTGAGGAGCGGGAGGAGAATTTGAAAGCAAAGCGCCTGAGTGGCCCGCGGGGGGGTGGAGGGGGCAGTTTGTTCCCCACTTAGGTTGGCCTTGGTGGAGGTGGTGGTGGGTGGGCATTGCTGACAGGCAAGAGAACACTTTCCTTAAGTCGGCTGTCTTGAGAGCAGGACAGACCTCTGTCTCCTGGGTCTTTCTGGAGTTCTGTGTTTGCCCCCCTCCTCCCCCAGCCCGGCAGTGAGGCGTGTCAGGATGAGCAACTGTCTTCCGAGGGCCCCAAGCCTCCCCGCAGCCCCTGGCTGCAAGCACGCTGCTTCCCCTCAGCCAGCCCACACACGCAGAGAGGTTCTCACCCTGGGGCTCTGGGCAGGAAGCAGGCCTGTCCTCAGCAGCACGGGGTGGCTGGGTAGGCAGGTTAGGGAGCAGATGAGGCACAGCCTATGTCAGGGGAGGCCTGAGGGCAGAGGGTCCGCCTGGGGACCAGCCAGCCAGTGTGGCAATAGGAGTGGGAGGCTGGAACAGGAAGGACACAGGTCAAGAAGGTTGTCTTTGTTCCCTTCCTGCGTGAGTGAGTAGAATGTCATTTCAATCACTTCATTTAACCGGGTCGTTACTGAACTCGAGTCGCAAGCCATAGATGTGAATTTTCTTGGAATAAACATTTTCTTTTCACTGTTCTGTGTGTCATAGGCCACCAGCATGACAGAGGGCTCGAATTTACCTGTGTCCTTCGGTATGAACCTGGGCCCACACGTGTATGGCACACATGCCCATCAAGTCTCCTCTGTCCCTCGGCGTCCCCCAAGCTGGCAGCCACGCCACAGTGCCTTCAACGGTAAGGCAAATCACTGCGGTCCTCAGTTAACACCTTCCGGTGGGTTCCCACTTCGGGAAAGCCAGACTTACGATGGCTTAGACTCTGCCTGGCTCCCAGCTCCTTATCGGCCCGTCCCCACTTAGTCACTCCACTCCGACTCCTGTTTTCCTTGTATGTCCTCAAACACATTGCGATGTCCTGCGTCAGGACCTTTGCACTTGCTGGGCCCCTTGCCTGGAATCTCTTTCCTCCACGTATTTATCTACCTCACTCTGACTGCCTTCACATATCTTCACGAATGTCTGCTCATCAGAGAGGGCTTTTGTACAAAAAAGCAACCCTTGTGACGCTTGGGTGGCTCAGTTGGTTGAGTGATTGACTCTTGGTTTCAGCTCAGGTCGTGATCGCATGGGTCGTGGGATCGAACCTTGTTTCGAGCTCTGCGCTCTGTGGGGAGTCTGCTTGGGATTCTCCCCCTCTTCCTCTGCCTCTCTCTCTTCCTCCAGAATAAATAAAATCAACAAAAGGGCAACTGTCCTTCCCCATGCTCCCTATTTCCCTTACACCTTACCTTTCTCCCTGGTCCTTGTCACCATTTGACATGATATGTGTATACTTCTTTGTTTCTCCTCCATGAGGCCAAATTCAAAGAGGGCATGGACTTTGTCTGGTTCCCTGGTGCATCCCGGGGCCTGAAACCGTGTCTGACAGGTACATGCTTGGTGAGTGACAAGGGGACCACTAGCCAAGGGGAGGAGGTGAGACCATAAAAAAAATGACTGCAGATATTGGTGAGTTGCTGGCTAGTTTGGTGCTAAATTTTATTGGCTTTAGAGAAGAAACAGGTTTTTTGTGCTTTAAGGGCGCGGAGCAATTTGTCTTTGTTGCAGGTGTAAGTGCCGAGCCTGCCCGTGCACGTCGCGGCGTGCGCTCGTGCCCAAAGCACAGGCGGCAATGTCACATTCCGGGGAGAGAAAGCAATGAAAGTCATATGCCACTCGGGCCTAGTCCTATGGTTGTTAACAGCAATTTGAGACACTAGACTGAGAATGGAAAGAGTGTCCAAGCTGGGGCGACCCTTCAGTCTCACAGCAGATCAGTGTGCCGGTCACAACCTAGGTCTTCCAGTTCCCAGGCTGGCACTCTCCATTGTAGCTTAAAGGAGCCAGCTTGCTTCTCCTTTGTGATTTTATGCTATTCCACTGTGTGAGATCTCTGGGTCTCCAGACCACTGCTCTTTCACAACAAATTCCGAAGGTGAATCAGCTAGATAGCAATCTTAGCAGGATCGATGGATTCTAGTCACTAAGTTTGACTCTGTTATGTTTGTGCTTACGTGGGTAATTGTAATGGGAAACCATCGAGACAGGATCCAAATTAGGCTTGCTTGTGTATTTAATCCCACAATCATGTTATTATGGTGTCACCCATGTTTGGATCATTTCAGAGCCAGCGGGGTCCTCAGAGGGTCTGAGTTCCCAGTACCTTTAAAGCATTTTTTTTTTCAAAGCTACTGCTGACCTACAAGCCAAATATGATTTTTTTTTCTTTTTTAAAGCTACTTTGGTTGAACACCTGTGGGCTCTGAGTCATCTCTAAGGAATCTCTTTCGAATCTTCAAAGGGTAGTCTGAAAATCATTGATGTACTTCACCTATCTCCTTGTTCAGATGGAAAATGAAGCCTCTTGGGGCATCTGGGTGGCTCAGTCATTGAGCATCTGCCTTCGGCTCAGGTCATGATCCCAGGGTCCTGGGATCGAGCCCTGCATTGGATTCCCTGCTTGGCGGGAAGCCTGCTTCTCCCTCTCTCACTCCCTCTGCTTGTGTTCCCTCTCTAGCTGTGTCTCTCTCTGTCAAATACATAAAATCTTTTAAAAAAGAAAAAGAAAATGAAGCCACTCAAGAGGATGGTGGGGATGTGGGTCTCCTGCCTCCTGGGCGGCCACACTTCACGATCTTATCCACCTCCCTGACTTCTCTGTTTTGGGTCCTCCAGCATGGGGTGAGCAGCAAAGATTCAAATCCTTTCCCTCTCCTACTTGATTGGCAGCAGTTTCAGTTCCTAAGATTAGGTAGGGAAGACGTGTGGATCCTTGACTCACACGAAGGGTTCTGGATTGCCACGGCTGTATTCATTCTCCCTCTTAACAGGTGTTGAAGGCCATCGCTAATCCCTGGCCCTGACATCCTCAGCTTCACTTCCTCTTTCAAGCAAGCTTTCACGTGTACTTACTTTTAGTAAGGGCAAGCCACAGGGATCTGGAGTTTTAAAACACACATCGCGGTCCTTCAACATAGTGTTCCCCGGTCCAGTGTGATGCAAAAAAACCCCATAGGGAACCGATGGTGCTGCCTCTGGAGGGTGGTCCATGTGGACTCTATCACAGGGGACATGGGGGAAACTGAGTGCTGGCTGAGCCTGGACGCAGGGACCAGGGCAGAGGCAGAGGCACCTGGCTCGGAGTGTGGAGGTTCTGGCTCCTCACACGGTTCAGGTCACTCCCTTGCTCAGACTTCATGAGCAGAAGCCAAACTTCCGACTGTAATCTGGCTTTTCTCATCGGTGGACCTGTCAGGGTGAGGTGGCATTCTTGTTTTGATGCCGGCCTCTGAGGAGACGGCAGAGGCCAGTCCAAAGGGACTGCTCCCTTCTATGAGTGTGGCTTCTGAGGACAGGGAAGTAATCTTTGGCATAAGTCTGGGTGAAGCGAAGATATAGGACTGGTTCTGCATCAGGATGTGGCCAAGCCCAGAAGCCGAAGCCACTCCCTCTCAAGGCTGAAAGTAGGGCAGCCTGTGGACCCAGCAGCCTGGTATCGCTCATGGCTTCGTTCATGTTGGGGACAACTGAGCATTCATGATGCCGCCAACATGGTCACGTTTAGCTGTTTTATTTACAACAGGGTTTCCCAAGTATTTGCTGGTGTGGATGGGCCCTTTCACCTTCCTTCCTTCTTGCAGTGATACGAAGGCTACGTCCTAAGAGACCCAGGCCAGGAGCTGGTAACCAGTTCACTGGCACCCGGAGACGGATCTCTGGATGGGCCGGGGAGTAAAAGGCCAGCGAGTGGCCTGGCTGGGTGCGCACCTGGGAGGGAGCCAGTGAGTCTGGGTGGAGAGCTTCCAACAAACGCAGGGACCACAGGGAGAGGATATGGTGGCTGAGGAAGGCTTGCAGACCATTGGAAAAGATGGAGGGCAGGGCAATTATGCTTTTCTAGAACTGGGGGTGGGGAAAGAGATGGAAGAAACGAGCATGTGCTTTTCTGCATTGTCACTCAGGCCAAGGAGCTGAGCTGGCTTTAGGCAGCATTAAAACAACTCCTGAGGATGCGCTGCTCTCGGCAGCTCATTCTCCACGCCTTACTTCACACTGGGGTTAGGAGGTGTAGTTGTTTAAGATTCAGTTTGGCCTTGTAGAGAGGCACAGATCATAGGTCCAACCAAGGCAGGTAAGAGCAAGGAGCAATCCAGGGCCAAGCTCTAGAAAGGACTCTAGATGTGAGTGTGTGTGTGTGCGTGTGTGCGCGCGCGCACACGCACGCGCGCACATGGCCGTGTGCTTTGCACCCCTTTCTAGCAAGGGTTATTGGGAGGGAAGCTATAATGGGAAAAAGAGACTACTTCTGTTTTGCAAATGACTTGTTACCAAACAAGACCTGGTCCCCTGTTATGTATTATTCATTTTTTTTTTCCTCTTGTCCGTTTTAAAGAAATGAATAGGCAATATGCCTGTGCCCATGCAGTGCGAGCTGGGGCAGGCAGGAGACGTGGGGACAAGACTTTGTACTCCACTCTGGAAGCTTTTCCCTCCAGGGCTGGCCCCGCCTTCAGGAGCAGAAACAGCCCACAGACTTTGGGCTGTCCTTTCCCATCATACTTCCCCTAATAGACACACTATCCTTCCCCATCGTACTTTCCCTAACGGACTGTGGGGAGCCCACAAAGTCCTTTCCTCCTTTTGATGTGTTCAGAGAGCAGGGAACTTGATCAAGCGCCAGGATGAAAGGGGCAGGGAGTCTGAGTCCTGAGATACAAAAGCTCAGAATCCAGATGACCTGCCAGGAAGCTGTTTTGGCCCGAACCTGGGGCCTCATCGGTCCTGCCAGAGACTCAGTGAACGGGACAATTAACACAATGGAACAAATAAAAACTTGGGGAAAGGAGGGACAGGACAGCCCCAGAGGCAAGATAAAAAAAAAAAAAATGGTGCTAGAATCGGGGGAATGAGTGTTTCCAGAATGTATTTCAATTAAAAAAAAAAAAAAAAGGCAAAAGAAAAGGCAAAGAGAGTAAGAAAGGACTGCAAGTTCATCCTTTCTCAAAAGCTCCAGCTTCACTGTGCCCCAACCGCGGATTCTGCCCGAAACGAGCCTAGCAAAGTCTGTCCCGCCAGCGTGTGGGCCCGGCACGTGGGGCTGCGAGTGGCCAAAGGGCCATTTTGGCAGAACAGCATGGCAGGGGCCAGTGACAAGCTGAGCTCCCGGCTTGCACAGACAGGTGCCTCGATGCAGCTGTGGTAGGTCCCTTCTCAAACTCCAAGAGACCCCCAGTGACATGACCCACAAGTGGAGACACACTGAGGACAGGTACTGGTGGGAATGAGTTTTTATTCTCAGTGCTCGGCAGTACTGGTTTCTGCTCATTAACAACAAGCTTTATTGGTTCAAAAAAAAAATTATCCCTTTTTATCCCATCTTTTCAAACTTCTCTTCTTCCTGTCTCAGTGGATAACATATTTGAATTTCAGATTTGCTTGTTTACAGCATTTTCCCCCCTAAGAATCATATAAATACATGCAAAACATTGTACAGAGAGCTTAAATAATATCAGAATGCAAATACAGACGGGGTGCACCGTTAAGCCGCACTGCAAATTTTGGCAACACGCTGGGGTACACATTGCTTGGGTATCACCGTGTTTGCTTATGTCATGCAGACCACGATAGTCAATCTTTTGTTTTTTCTTTTTTATACAAAAATACCAGTGCTTGTCATACTAGTTACCAGGAAAACAAAAAAAAAAAAAAAAAAAAAAAGAAGAAGAAATTCAAAATTCCTATCTGTGTGCTGCTTTGAAAAGAACAACGTAGATAGATTTTGTTGGCACATCCACACGGCATATTCGCACATGGCCTATGTACAGATGGGGAACAAACACCAACCCAAGGCCAACTCGGTCACGGGGAGCTCACTTCCCTCGTCTCTCCCCTGATGGCAGGGCGGGGAAGGCGGAGCACTGGCACGGAGCTACATGGAAGGGCGTCTGGTCTATTCTGAGGATAAGGCTGGAATGGCTTCAGAATAGCAGGCATTGACGAGTGCCTCGTCCCCACCACTGCAGTAGGTGGTCCCTAGATATGGAAAGTGAGGAAGTGTGCACTTTGTGATCGCATCATGGGCTGCCTCGATTGATCATGAAAGAAAGAAAGCCGGGGAGGAAGGAGGGGAGGCATTTCGAGGTTGCATGGGGCCTTGCCACACCCTCCTGGTTTTCGGCAGTGAGGTAATCGCTCAGATAGGACTATGCAAACCCTCCCCTCTGAAGCTCAAGTGGAAGGAGAAACCCAGACCCTACAGAAGCCATGAGTGTCACAAAGATCGCGAGGTGGTCTTTCTGACACCTCTGGGGATGGGGAGTCATCATTTCAGACAGAGGGCACGTCTGGGAAGGACCTAGCCTCAAGAGGGTCACCACGGGTTAGAACGGGCCTTTGTGACTTCCGCTTAGAACTCTCTCCCCCATCTCACATATTGCACACAACCTTTCTAGGGGAGGGGGAGGCCCAAATCGGAGCCTTGCACGAAAACTCAGTAATGGAAAACTCCCAGGGCAAAGAACCCATAAAACATGGGTGAAGGAACCATTAAAAAATGCAACCCCCTAGTCAGAGCATCCTTGCAGCCCAAGAGATATTCATGCCTTGGGTACCACTCTGCCAGCTACTTATCAAAAACAACATCCAGCCAAGGCCTCTGACCCTGATCACTAGTTACTGCCTGGCACCCTAACTCCATAGGGGTGTGGGGGACACATATTCATTTCTTGCTGGTTGCTTTCCTTCCCATCCACAGTCCACTGCCTGCTTTCCTAGGTTTCTCTAGGAAAATTATTTCCTCTTCTCCCCATCAGACCCTTTTCAGATCTAAAGCACCATATGGGCAGAAAGCTTTATTAACTTACGCCATATTTACTCACTGCCAGTTAGATCACTAAAACTGAATAGAAAAAAACTTATATAAAAAACATATGCATATAAACACTTAAACTTACTCAATTCCATAGCAACAAAATTTATATTAAAAAAGTCTAGAACCCAACATGTTTTTACCCCCTATGTATAAAGATGGCTGTTTGGAGAAAGGAAGTATGGTGCATTGGTTTTAAAACCAGTCCCAAATATACTAAGTCGCCTGTCACGTCGGACGGCTGGTTATCTGCTCCTTCCACAGGGTAACACAACAGCGCTTTATTTCAAATCCTTTAAACAAAATACATATGGCTGACTCAAAAATATCCGTTTCTGAGCTAAAGAAAACTATATATTTTTGCATAATATTCTCTATTTTCTCTCCTACCATGGAAACTAGAAGACACACAAAAGCCATTGGCTTTAAACAAGTAAACACAAGCCCTCGAGAGTAACCTGTCAGGCACCACGAGAGCCTTCTGGGAGCAGGAATGGTACAATAGCCTCGGAAATTTGTTATTGGCTTCTTTTTAAAACTGATCTGAGGTAAGAAAAGACTTGAGAGAACGAAATCTTCCAATGTACTTATAAATATATATGAGCAACCTAACGCCTCGGGTGAGCTGTTTTATTTCCATATGAGGACCGAAGACAGAGAAAAGATTGCTGAAGTGTGTGACCTTTACAAAACCCAAGTCGTATCTGGCGCATCGCGCAGTAATGAAGTGTGGAGGGGGAGGGGGGATTGTTTCTTTGCTCTTCCTACCTCAGACAGCTCAGGTAGAAGGGGTGAGGGAGGAGGGATCCCGAAGAGAAGGCTGGAGAGCGTAGGTTCAGGCCACCTTGCTCTCCCCAAGTGTAAATTTGGCAGTTTGTAAGAGCCTCAAGCCCCACCCCCCACTCCCATCACTTCTTTCATGGGAATTGGTAGACATGAGCCAACGGACCCCTGCACAGAGGAGCTTACGTCAACATCGGCAGGGATAAAAATGGAGCTCCTGCAAACATGGCTCCACCTTGTCCCCTTAAGGAACACTTAGAAAAATCTCCGAGTGAGGTCCCCAGCTCCTGAGAGGCAGGTGGGAAGGGGATGCTTTGGGCAGTGTTCAGGGAAAGAAGGCACAGGGCTTTACCGTGCAGCAGTCAAGCACATTCTAGAGAGGGCCTTGAGTGGGGTGTGGGGGAGAAAGGGAGAGAGGAAGGAGAACTTTTAAGGGTGGGTCTTTTGCTCCTTTAAGTCAGCAAAATGTCGCTGGAGCCCACTTGGGAATGCGTAATTTCAGAAGCAGAATATGTGAGAAAAGTTGGGGCCTATTGAGAGACCAGATGCTTAGGGGCCACAATGGAGAAGAAGAAAGCTGGGGGGTATGTCAAAGCTGGTACCTGGGCACCTAAGCTCAAGGTGTCGGAAGGTTTCTCAGAGGAAGGTTCCTCAGAACCTGCTAGTATGGCCCTTTGGCCTCTCCCAGGGCTTCTCAGTACTCACTCCCCCAAGAAGCAGGTCTTGTCCTAGGAGAGCCTTGGCAGAAGGCTTTGAAAGCAGTGGTGATCACCCCAGAGAAGATGGCACAACAGTTGTCTTTGATGGTCTGTCTTGTCCTGGACCTGCCAGAGGCTGGCCCTCAGTGTCTCAGTCCAGATAGGACACAGAGCCATTTTCAATCCATTCTTTTGCTACCACTTTAGGAATAGGAGAAAGCTCAGGCTTATTGTAAAAACTATGTAATGAACCCACCCAAGCTTCACGGTCAAGGCCGGACAAGATGGCAGTTCAGAAGTGGAAGGTAACCTGACAACAACAGAAACATGTTCTTACCAGCTCTCAACTGCTTCAAGAGGCTCCCATTAGTAAAGAAACCTCTCCGCTTCTAGGACTAAGCCAAGGATTCCATTGGGGCCAGAAGGGAGAATGCCCCAAGTTGACGCAATTCAGCTATGCCCACTCCACTCTCTTAATCATCACAACTTAAAAAAAAAAAAAGAAAAGAAAAGAAAAGAAAAGATAAAAGAAAAAATGAACAACAAAGAGTGAAGGTAAGGGAGACAGTGGTCACAAAAGACCAAAAGAACCTTAGGGAGGTTTGACTAGAAGGGCAGAAAGAGCTAGAAGGCTTTAGGTGTAAGTTTTGAAAATGGGAAAGTCATTTTAAAAACCATCACTCTGTAGGCTGGTTCTATACATTCCATTCCTACCTCTATACTTTTCATTTGGGAACATTTGTCTCTTGGAACCCTGGACTTAGCTTGTAAATGGCACAGACTCATAGGGTAAAATCCAGAAGTCAGGAGATGGTGACATACGTATGGATACTGGGGAGGGTCTGGGTTGGGGTAGATGCCAAGAGGATCGTCATCATTTCTTTAAAAATGACAATGGATATACCTAAGGAGTAGATCCTACCATTCACTACCTGCCTGGGGTTTGATTGGTTTCCTGCTACAAACCCCAACTCAAGTTTAAGTCGAAATCCTCAGAGGTCTGTGCTCTTGTCTCTTCATGGTCAGGTGGGGGTTCACACATGCTTGGGAGCAGCTGACATGACAGTGAAAAGTCCCATCGCCAACTTATAGATGTGATAGATGAAAAAGGATACGGGGAAAGTGGGGATGGGAGTCACAGGATGAAGTTCAAACAGATGTCTCCAGGCTGTGTAGAGGGCTGTCTGAGTGGGAGGCAACAATCTGCACTTGGCTGCAGTCCACTGCATTGTTGTTTTTGTTGGCATATGGAGTGACCTCACCATCCAACAGGAGCACCCTAGTCCCGGACTCAGGATTTTCAAGATTTTCCTCCTCATGCTCATCCAGGAGCGGTGTTCGTGGCACCTCCTCATCTATGGCGTATTCAGGGTGGGTCATGAAGTTGTGGATGGAGTTCTGGTTCTTGGGTTTCTGAATGCTTTCATGGAGGGAACTATGGAACGCTTTGACCACTTTGATCTATACCAGGGGGGAGGAAAAAGGGGATGAGAAAACACAAGCGTGAGAATTGGCCAGTAGAACAAAGAACTGGGAGTTTGAGGAGAGAAACAAAACCCCAACTACAAAACAAGCTCAGCAACCAAAACCAAACACATAAGAGATTAGGGGACACTAGAAACATCAACTTTCAAGCATGGGGGTAGGGTGGGGTGAGTAATGGCAAACAACTGAATATTTCAAAGCTGCATTAAAAAAAAAAAGGTAGAAAACCCAAAGCGAAGTTAGCATTCCCAAACAATCCATTCTTCAAATGAAACAGAAAACAAGGATTCATTAGTTCTTTTGGATGATGGCAAGGACGTGGGAACCAGGTGCAAATTAACAGCAGAACTTAAAAGATGATTCAGACATGTGGCTTTCTGTGTTGAGGCCAAACATTTTGTGAACGTGGAATGGAAAAATCACACACCGGAGTTCAGTTATCTGTTTAAACCCTTAAAGAGTCAAATGCACACCAATCCGTACATAATACACTTTGGGTGGTAAGCGGCCACGGACACCATGCAGCAAGGCAGCCAAAACGCTCTTCATCTGTGTCAGCAGCGTGCAAGAACTTATGCTCTCTGGTTTAATAATTGCTCTTTCGGCCAGGAAACATGCATCTATTTGGATCCCACAACCTCTGTCATGTCACCCCCTCCCAGGAAAGCAGAACTCCACCCCTTCCGTCCCTCCCCTGGCAGATGGGGCTGGAACGCGTGTATGAGATGCCTTCCTCCTGACTACAGAGAGAAGAGCTGGCTCTCACGGTTCAAGCGCACAGCACGTGGGCCCCGGCCTGCCGCTTTCTCCAGCTGTTTCTACACTGTGAAGGGGAGCATGAGCTTATGTGCAGAAGGGAAGGGATGGGACTGGGAGAGAAACTACCCGGTCGGAGGCCATGCTACACAAAGTGGCTTTGCTGAGGAGGTGGATGAAGAGGATGGAGGAATGGAAACACCACGTGGCTTTAGTGAGCAGACGGCAGCGCACTGGCCCATAAGTGTCCAAGTCTCTTTTTACCGCACAAAAAAGGAAGGGATTCAGTCAGTTGGGAGAAAAGGAAAAAAAATAAACAGCCACTGATTCCCGTGGCCAGTCTTTGCCTCATCCATGGGCACCGGCTCTTTTGGTAGCCTGCTTTTCTGAATGGTAGGTCTCTCTGAAGTATGGTTTAGAACCTGGGTCGGCAGAAGTAGGGTCAGGGCAGTAGGCTGGATCCCGAGAGGTTGGAGAGAGAGGCCAGGGGAAAGGAGAGTGGTTGGCAGTTTTAGTTGTGAGTGGGGTGGGGTGGGTGGGTGGCTGATCCTAGTCTTGTCCAAAAATTCTTCCCTCGGGAAAGAAATGAGGCTAATGCAGGAGAGACTGCTATGGTAGGAGGGGCAAAGGGAGGAATGCTGAGGGTTGGCCTAGGGCCCCTCCTCCATGCCTCTGCTGTTTCAGCAAAGAATATGTCCCTGGAGAAGAGGCAAGAATGTGCAGATAGCAGAGACACAAAGAGTCGAGGCAATGCTTTCTATCACTGGAAAGACTCTTTAAGACTAATACACAAAGAGGATACACGGAAGTTGTGTCTTTGTCGGCTACGGCTTTCCTTCTCTCGCCTCACTCCACGGCAGCCTGGCAGACCCACCCAGGACCGAGGGGGCCCAGAGATGAGAAGGCAAAGGACTGTCTGCCCCTCGGTTGAATCAGCTCCACCCTCAGCCAAGAGGAAGCAAGAGAGCTGGCCACACATGCGCCATGCTGAACGGAAAGTAAGGACACACATCTCCATCCTTCTGTGATCGCTGTTGACTACTCGATGGGTGAAGTTTACCTGTCATGTTCTCTTTGCTCCAGACCTCGGTGAGATCAGATGGAACAGAAGCTCCATTTGGTCTTCTAGAGGCCCCGAGCTTTAACTGATCTCCATCAAATCTGAGAGCAAGGCATCTTGGATGAAGTCACCCCAAACCCAGCGCTTTCTCCCTGGCCAAGAGATAGGTTCAAAGCCATACCACCCCCTGTAGGAGGGATGACGTAGCCCATACTTTTGACCTGCTCTTGAGATTTCCAAGTTTTTAACAAGTGCTGCAGAAGAAAGGTACCTTCATACCAACAGCTGGTTATCTTCAATATCAGTGATTTTCAAACTTCTTGCTTCTATGTGTTTTGAAGCAACTGAATACTTAATGAAAACAATTATATGTGAAGTCCAATAGAGAAAACAGATTTTTTAAAACTTGGGGTTAGAGTCAGGGTCTGGAGCCCTGTTTTCTGGCTTTTCCTCTTACCTGTTGGGTTGATCAATAACACTGTTACAGGCAAACAATAAGGGAGATAAAAGTGAATTGGAAGGGGTAGATGGAAAAAATAGGGAAAAATGTCTTCTTTAGGGGAGCAAGGAAGTCATCCGGCTAGACTGCAGGGCTTCTAGAATCTAAAGGGAAACCAGCATCCTGCAAGGGAAGCTCGAAGGAAGAGGAGTCAGGGAGCTAGGCAGCACCTCTACTGGCCTGGTGGCAGAGAGAAGGGTGAGGGCTGGAGGGCTCGGGCTGTGTCAGAATGCTCTTCGGCTCCAACACTAGCCTCAGAGAATATGTAGCACAAGCTGAAGAACAATCACAGATACATCACCATCAATCCACCCAAGCAAAGGGGGCATCCTCCTTCCCTGATGCCTGGTGCGTGAGCGGAGTACAGGGAACAAGACCAAGCTAGTGGGTTGCCGGGAGAGCTGCAAGAACTCTCCACTCAGCCAGTTAGCCCTTCCTTCCCCAATTATTGTCCTCAAACCCTCTGGGAAATGGCTCTCCTGTGGCCCCTGTCCTACAGGTAGAAGTGGCTGACTGAAGGGCAAGGCTTTCTCGTTTCTCAGGACTCCCAACCAGGCTGGACCTTTCGATTGGGTATGAGGGCTCAGGAGCCCTCTCTGGAGTCCAGTGAATGGACAGATGAAGACTCCATTTCTTAGGCTAGATTCTATAGTCTTCTGTTCTCTTTTCAGAAACCAGGGGAAGAGAAGGAATAAGGGCTTTCCTATAGAGGGAAAGCTTCAAGACGTATCTATTGAAGGTAGACAAATAACTGAATTGACTTGGAGATCTGGAATGGGGGCTAAGATCCTGAAATGTGTGACCATTTCTTCCAGGACTTCCAGGTAAGGAGGAGGAGCTGTAGAGAGAGAACAGGTGTGGCTGTGTCTCCTGACTCAAATTTCTGCCTTTGAGGGTCAGGGGCCTACCCTCTACTGGCAATTCCGTAACTGCCTAATGGGCTCTGTCTTCTGCTTAGTCTCTCTCTACCTTCAAATCACTGGGAAAGCTGACACTAGCCCTTCCTCACAGAAAGGCATGATTAAAAAAGAGCAGATGCTAGTTAGAGGGACAGGGAAAAGCTAGAAGAAAAAAAGAAATAAGAGAGGAATATGGAAGGACTAGAGGGAAAAGCTTAGATACTTACGGGATAAGATTTACTTAGTTCTTTGACTGCTAAAGAAGTACGTGTCTACAGAAAACCCCAACCCTCACACCAGAACACTTCTACATTTCGCCGCGGTCACGTGAACCACAGACAATGCAAGTGGTATTTCTTTACGGCAACCTGCTTCAGGAGTTTTGGGGGCGAAGGTTGGAAGTGGGGGAAGAAGAGATAAATAAAATAGTCAAATATCTGAAGTTCACAATAGACTTAATTCACAGAGACTTCTTCTCCACCAGACACCTTAGTAATACTACCAGCCAAGAGCCTTCTCTTCTCTCTGTGTCCCATTTGGGGAAGGTAAAATAAACCGGAATAGGAAGGCATAAGCGTTAGCAAGAATCCCACCATCTACTGATGGGAACACCAGATCTTAGGTTAAACACTGACAGCATTCCAGCTGAGAGCTTGGCTGAGAAAAGGGCTCCTGAAACTTTATGGGCAAAGTAAGGTGTGAAGGGCTGGCTATGGGTGAGACAACCAAACTAGAGGGGAGGGGAAGCCAGAAACCAAACAAAAACAAAAGTTGCTCTCCAGAAATTCCTAAAAAGAAAAGAAAGCTGGAGTGAGGAAAAGTACGTTATTTGGACCTTTGCATATACATTTCTCCTGTGCAGACGTGAATATATTGGTTCTTAAACCAGAGCTTGGTTTGAAGTCCCTGAAAAGTGAAACCTCAGGGAGGCCTAGCCCTGGGCATGTGACCCGAGCACCTTCTTCTCTCCGCACTCAGCTACAGCGTCTGCACCAACATTGTCAGCTCACGACAGAGCAGCAGCCCAGAAGGACCGCTATTATCCGCCAAGTTCAAAGTTGGCTCAGTGATGAGGGATCTCCTGGTAGAAAAACCCATGGAAAGGGTAGCTCTTTTCATATTCTCTTTCAGGAGATCTGAAATTTGCCGTCCTTCTCCCCCCATGAAGTGAGGGCTGGATCTTCCTTGGCCTAACCTCACCTCTAACCTCAGGAGATCAAGTTTAGACTCAAAGGAGCAAGAGAAGAGGAGAGGAACAATAACATATCCAAACAAAGCAAAACAAACAAACAAACAAATCAACAAACAACTCAAAGTAAAGCCAAACAAACAAAAAACTTAAGGAAGAAACAAGCAATGCAGAGAAACGATCAGAAAACAGGATTACTGTCTTTAAAATGGTTATGATTTAATAGTTTTTCAACATAATAAAATAAAAGAAAAGGGCACACAGCCTGGTTTGGGAGTAGGAATTCTGTCCCATTTTTCTTCCCTTAAGTCTGAGATCAAAGGGAAAAACCAAAAGGAAAAGATAACCACGGTTGGTTAAAGTGGAGGCCACGTGCTCTCTTGTGGTCATTTTAGCAAATCATGCATCACAATAGACTCTCACTCACTGCCCAGAGTAGGAGATGAGACAGCAGCAGGAACAGAAGTGGTGGGGGGAGATGTGACTGGCGCGACTGTTACATAGGATGAGCTAGGAACATGTTTAACATCAAGGTGCTGCCCCATGGTCTGTCGCTTTAGGACTCCCTTAAAAGAGGCTCCCGTCTGGAATGTGTTAATTACGTCGATCTGCAAAGAATCAGAGAATGAGACAGCTTTGCTCCACAGTCCAGAGAGACCGGAAGAAAGGGAGAAAGGGGGAAGAAAGGGAAAAAAGGGAGAAAGGGGGAGGGGGTCCTGGAGGGTTAGGGAAAGGGGGTGGAAAGTGCTGGGAAAAGGGGACAGGAGCAGAGGCAAGAGAGAAGTTTCCCTCATACATAAAGCAACGGTGAGGAGACGGGAAAAAACCATTAACTGCCCAGCACACTTCATTTAAAGAACAATTTGTCATGGAGGCCAAATACCCAGCTGGAATCCGGTCTTCTCTTCCCTTGCAGCCTAAAAGGACCTAAGCGTGTGGGTGTCTAAAAGTATCTACAATTTGAAGGGACTTCTCCTCCCCGTGACTCCTAACAGAGAGACAGTGTAGTCACTGTGTTGATTTGTACTCTTAAAATAAGGCATGTTGTTTAAGATACGAAGCAAAGTATATATATTAACTGAATTTTGAGCGTCAGGAACCTCTGAACCAATTAAGTTGACTGCTGATTTTTGCAGATTTTGCAGGAAGATAAGTCCTGCATTTAAAGAAAAAAGAGCAAGGCATGTCGTGGCCAGGGTGGAAAGGCTTAGACCGCCACTGCTGGGCTCCCCTGCTTCCGGGTGTCTGCTCTGAGCCCCGCCTTCTTTGGGCTGAACGGGACAGGGCCCCTCAGAAGGGAGCTCAGGCACCCAGCAGCCAGGCTGTTTAGTGAGAATGCCACCAGCACCGGGGATCCTGAAATGTCTGGCAATGTTGACAATAACTCAGTAGCTAGACCGAGGGCAGGGACAGCAAGACGTGCTGGCTGCGGTGGTCAGTGGCTACAGGGCAGCGGGTGGGCTCTGGGTTTCTGTGTCCGGCTTCTCAGACACAGAGGTGATTATGCGCCCTTTGGTTACCAACTATGGTCTTGGTTTGGGGCCTGGGACAAACCTACTATCCTGACACCCGAGGCTAGGTGACAAGGAACAGATCAAAGGAATTCCTTTATCCTTTAGGATCTTGTAGAATCATCATAAAAATGCCTACAGGCTTAATACCATGGGCTGGTTCCATTCATTTGCCTTTAGTTCCCCAGGTGAGAAGGGGACAAGGCAGGCGCCCTATGAGCCAGAAAACTGTTCTTATTTATAAGGCTTTGGAGAAGTCATGAAATGTTTAGGGTTGGTTTCTGGATTCAGACCAAAGTCTGAGCTAGACTACCATCCCTTCATCACTATAGTCTTTAGTTCCGGGGGACAGAAGAGCCTGATCCCGTGGGAGGGAAGGAGCTGCACGTGGGGAGAGGACTGCTACAGGAAAGATACTTTCCTGAGTGCTTGCTCCCGTCAAAAGGCCCCCCACCTCCACCGGGAAAATGGGATCTCAGGGTTACCTTCCCAAGCTTCTGCCCCCTAGTGCTTCTGGGTCTCCCTAAACTAAAGGGACCAGGAGGGGACGGCTGCTGAGCCACCCTGGCCACCGCCCCACTGTTTCAATGAGAATGACAGCAAGGATCAACAACCCGAAGGTGGAGGGGAGGGGGTGTTCTACATGAATCCCGCTGAGGCCGACAAGCTGCTGCCAGGAGAGAGCTCCAGGAGTCTGGGCTCTTTTGCTTATGGGGCCGGGTGTGCGCCACAAGGGCAGGGACAGGGTGGCCGTGGCATCTTCGAGAGCTGCGTCTGCTGCCTAGGCTTAGGCCTGAATACCCCTCTGGCCTGGCCGCCTCAGGCCCCCACAGGGAGAGGCACCTAACACCGTGAGGCTGTGCACCCGAACCTGGGGGTTCAGAGCCAAGGGAGTGGGACTTGCTAGTGGAGGGGAAGGAAGATCCACGAATCTCAGCCCCCGAGGATAGAAGACTACAGAGGGGCCAAGGAGATGCCGGAACGAGGGAGTCCTGGCTGGGGAAAAAAAAAAAATCACATAGAAGGAGAGGAGGCAGTGACCCTGAAGGGGAGAAAAGCAGACAGGTTATTTTGAAAGGCGCAGACCTAAAGGGAAAGCACTGGGGCTTTAGAGACGGGAGCCAGTGGCCTAGAGGGTGGGGCGGTGTTTGCAGGTCCCGGGGGTTTTCCTCTCGGGGGTGGAACCCGGCAGAGGGGAAAGGAGCCCCAGTGCTTCCCTAACTAGCCCTGCCTTCCCATCTCCATCATGATCTTGCCTATGGGAGACAAGCTCCCAGTGGGTATGCAGCAGTGAGGATTCATTTGGTCTCTCTTCTCTATGACTGAAGGACTGGGCTTGACCAGGAAACTTTCTACGCCATCAGCAAGGCTGATTTTAGAGAATGGAACTTGTTTCTGGGATCTCCAGCCAGCCAGCAGAGAGGAACAGGCCTGCTCTCTGGAGATGGGAAATCTGAGGACTAATAAAATCGAGGCATATGGGGCAAGAACTGGGAAAGTGATAGAATGACCAGGGCCCCCGGGGCCAGTGCTTATAGTTGCTGCATAGAAAGTGGGAAGAAAAGCATTACTGTAGGGCTCCACAGGCAGGGGGGCTTAAGAGTAGCATTATGCCAGTTCAGAAATTGCGAGAATGGAAAAGGTTTGAGGAAATTATAGCTTCTTCCTTTTGGGGAAGCAAATCTGAATCCTGCAAAAGATACTCAGGCATTGAGAGACTTTTGTCATCTATGCACCCTGAGCAGTCAGATTCCCCCCATGGCCTTACAGTGTGAGTGGGGAAGATAGGAGAGGGTGAGCTTCTTTGACAAAGGTCCCTCCAGATAACAGCTACGGCACTCTCGCAGCAGCTCGAGGACATACACAAAGGGTATGCTGGCCATGCTGGCTCAGAGATACTGCGTATCTCCTTCCTTCTGAAGGGTAGGGAAAGACTCTAAACATCTCCCACCCTGAAGTCAGGTCTGGTGCTCGCAAGAGAAACTTGCTGGCGCCATGGAGGGTGGCAAACTGGGCTTTAGAACCAACTGGAAGCTGAAGGAAGAGGCTACCAGTTTGTGTCCAGTGCTCTGGGCCCTGTGACTATTCTCCTCTCAGACAAGCCCAGGCAGCTCATCCCTGGAGCTTGGGGAGCTTGGGCTGCCCACCAGAGCCTTAGGGAGGGAGGAGTGTTGGCCACCAGGAACAGCTGCCCTCCCCGCACCTCCCAACATGGAGGGATGTCTTCTCCCAGGAGAGGACAGGCCACTGTCAGAATACCTGAGTCTGGATACGGTTCAGGCCCCGGAACCAGAGGATCTGGCCTCGGCGCAGCTCCATCTCTGCATGGTCAATCTCATCCAGCCCCTCTGCATCCTTGGTGATCTCCTCCTTGGTGGTGCCGTGCCCAGCCTCCTTCAGGAACTTCAGGGACTGGGTAGGTATCGTGGAGATTACCTGAGAACAGGTGCAGTGAAAGGGGAGATACCAGAATCTGGGTGAGAGGACGCTCACTCCACTCACACAGCGGAGTGAGTCAGGCCCTCATGTAGGTCACTCTCTGCCCCACCAACCACTGGGGGGGGGGGGGGCAGCTGGAGAGGTGCCAACCCAGCCAGGCAACCAATGGCAGGCCCTCGGGAAGGTTTTCTATATCTGTGGACACACGAAAGAGAACTTACATTCCCGTGTTTGGCCAGCCATCTGCCTAGTTAGTACATACTTGATTCTCCTTTGTTCTTGCTTTCCATTTTGCCATGTGTCTTAAAAGGGAAGTAGAACTATAATGCATGGCACATGGTAGGAAGGGACAGAGACCAGGGCTGGGGGAAAAACAAGTCTGGGGATAGGAGAGGATGGTCCCAGTGCTTGTGCATGGGCAAAGGGAAGAGGAGTGTTGGAAGGGGAGGGCCCCCTTCTAGTTAGGACATGCAAAGGAAGTTCCTGTGTTGTAAAATAAGGGTGAAAGGATTCTAGAGGTTTTCTTGGGCTTGTGGTGAGGAAGTGGGTGGGACTGGCCGGGGAAGAAGGGACATACAAGTATTCTCAGACATGGGGCAGTAGGCTGGGCTCAGGAGGCTGTCAGTCAGTTCTCCTTGACATACAGACAAGGAATAGCCAGGGCTGGCATGAGAGAGGGACCATACGAGCGGCCCAACACAGAGTCACGGATTTTGATATGGGAAGAATGTCTGCTTTTGGATGACTGGAAGGAGCTGCTGTGACACAGGAGGGAGGCTGGTATCCCGCATCAAGGCTGCTTGGCCACATGTGAGGTGAGACCCATGTGGGCACTTCAGACAGCTGGTGAAACAGCTAAGCTTCACCCAGGTGTAAGAGGGCCCTACCGATAAAGAACCCCACCGAACAGAATAGGCAGGAGGGACTCATGGTAGGAATTGGAATAGCAATTCATCAGGGAGGCATCTGGGATGAGGAAAGAAACAACCAGCAGGTGTGTGGGGAAGGCCTGCGGTCCCATGAAAAGATCCCCGGGGCCACTTAGAGCAAAGCAGTTACCCAGGTGGCTAGATGCCCATCGGTAGAGACTGGAGGTCTGCAAAGCAGAGCTTAGCCCGCCTCAGAGCTGGGGATAAAGGGGTTGTGCGGAGTGGTATCTGGGAAGGAACAGAACTCACCAGACCTGATCCTACAGCTAACTTTTACTGTGTCCTTAGAGGGTACTAGACATTGTTCTAAGTCATTTCTGTGTCGTAACAGGTTGGCCGATTAACAACAATGAACAATAATCCTGTTCTCCTAACTTGAGGAAACTGAGGCACAGAGTGGGTAAGACACTTGCCCTAGGTGATTCAACTTGTAGAAAGGAGCTGTGGGATTCCAGCCCAGGTAGCCGGTCCCAGAGTCCATGCTCTGAACTGGGCGCTATGCTGCCTCTCTAGAGAGCTCGTGGGTCTGGATTTATCTTAGCTGAGAATCAGCCATTCAACCCAGTCAACCCATTCAGGCCATGGTGAACACGAGGTGGCGGGGGAGCCCTAAACTAGGGCAGCGCAGCTCACAACCAGACTGTGGCTTCATTAAAATAAAGACTTCTGCTCTGTAAACGTCTACTTCTAAGACCCTTAATTTTGCTTTGTTCTTTTTAGCAAAATAACATTGAAAATTTCCACTCTTATCTCAGAGACACTAAGGGATCTGCCTGCCTCTAGGCATGGTTGGAGAAGCCTCTAACCAAAGCCTCTGAAGTGGGGGGCATTGAACCCTTTACTCCGGGATCCTGCAAAATGGAAAGACCTGAAAAACTGGGGGTAAGGAGAAGATGACAGTGAGGAGCTGAGAGGGGCCGCCGTGGCATTTCCCATCTCCTCCAGAGGACCAAGAGTGTGCCAGCCACACATCTGCCCACGGCTAGCCGGCTGCTACTCACCTGGCCCCACAGCAGCTCTCCGATGCCAATGAAGAGACACCACAACCACTGAGACAGGGTGAGCTTCGTGCAACTGAAGGGTTTACCCCCAAATTCCACAATGAGAATCTAGAACCGAGAAAGAGGCAGCCCACCATCAGGGAGGCGAGTCATGGGCAGCTAGCCTCCAGCTGAGACCACCAAAGCCACGTCAGTGCCCTGGCCACGATCCCTGTGGTAGCAGGGATCTGCGCATTGGAGGAGGAGGATGAAGAAATCCAGAAGGGGAGAAGAGAAGACAGACACAGTCTTTTTAGAGACTGATAGGGAGACAGAGCTATTTACTATGAGTCTTATTAAGGTAAGAGCTGCCAGACCCAGGGGGGCTGGAGGCTTCCTGTGACTATAGCCAGTGCGTAAGGTGCCAAGAGAAGGCACAGTGATGGAGAGGAGGAATTGAAGAGGTGGGCCAATGAGGGGACCCCGGCAGGGGAGGGCTGGGGCTCCTTGTCGCCTGTATCTGCAGTGGTCAGCATACCTGAGACTAGGGCAAGGAGGAAGGGACCCAGTCCTTCACCACCAGGGCATCCATGCCCTTGACTCTAGTTCTACAAGAGGAACCAGGCCAGGCTTATCTGCGCACTGCTCACGCACTTCTCTCTGTGAACTGCACAGCGTTTTCTTCCAGGCCCCCTTCTGAACACAGGGGCAGGGACAAGGAGAGAGCCCATACAGCGCATATCTGCCCATCTCACATACGCTGGCAGGAGGCATGGAAAGGACCTTAGAGAGTGACCCTCTTGGACACTCTGGGAAATTTCTGTGCTCTATAAAGACAAGGAAAGGATCCCACCGATCTTATTTTATTTGCTACTAACGTGTTGCCTTGCACCGCGGCACCTCACCCAGCAGGCTCCAGTTCCAGAACAATGTGCAAATGGAAACCAACTGGGAATCCAAAAGCATTGCATCCACAGCCCCAGTTCCCATTGCTTTCTCCCTCCTTCTCCTGGGTACCAGCTTCTGACCTCTGCCCTCCCAGCCCGCCTGCCCCGACTCCAGCTAGAGGCTCACCTGGCTGATGAAGGTGCCCAAGACCACGGAGCAGAAGATGAGGTTGCGGAAGATGCCCGCGAAGACGTTCCTCTCTCCGTGGATCTTGCGGGAATTGATCTCGTTGAAGAGCTGCATCAGCACAAAGGTGTTGAAAATAATGGTGTAGTGCTGGCTGGGTGGTGAGTGTAGAGGCGCCTTCCTCCCGCTGTCAATGTCGAAGAACTTCTCACCTAGTGGGGACAAAGGAAGCGTGAGTGGGTTAGCGCAGTCTGCACGAGGGCTCAGGCTGAGTCAGAACGGCACGCTGGGATGGCCTGGCTGGTGGTTTACAGCTGGTGTCCATTCTAACGGGTCCGTATCTGAGCCACGCTAGTCAGCAAACACCTTGAGTGTTAGCTCTGGTCTCAGCATATGTGACTCTCCGTCCGTGGCCGCTCCAGTGACCCTGACTTCTTATGGTGCAGCATTGGGGGTGGGGCGGGGGAAGTTGCAAGAGGGTCAGGCAGACACAGGTTCAATCTTAGTGCCACTATTTATTCACCACGTGACCCGAGCTTCAGAGGCGCCACATAGCGGGGCAAGGGGACACCTCCTGTGGGCGATGCTGCTGTCATCCCCTGTCCTGTGCTCGCCTTGCTCCCTTGCTCCCTTCTCTGCCCCCGCCTCTGCTTAGCACTCCCCCGTCCCCAGCCCCAGGCCCAGCAGCCCCCTCGGCTCACCGGCAAAGACAAGGAAGAAGATGACAGTGAGCTGATAGACGGCATGGCCCAAGATGTTCTTCATCATAGTCCGTGAGATCAGAGGCTTATTGCGGCCATAGGGGCGACGCTTCAGCAGGGACTCCGTAGGAGGCTCCGTGGCCAGGGCCAAGGAGGCAAACGTGTCCATGATTAGGTTAACCCACAACATCTGCACGGCCTTCAGTGGGGAATCCTGGTGGGAGGAAGCACAAGCCCTTTGAGCTTTCCTCGGAAACCAGCCCCTCCCTCACTCATCCGCCTCAGCTCTGCCCTTGTAGTGGCCTAGCTCGCGCTATCCACCTAGATTTGGGATCTGGCCATTTATTAGCTGAGTGACCTTGAGAATGTTACTTAACCTCTTTGAGCCTTGGGTTCCTCCCCTGTAAAATGGGGAGAATACCCACTTTGCAAGGTTGTTTCTGAAGGCCATGGAAGTACTCATCATAGGGGCTGACACGCACATGCTAAATCAGTGGTGGATAACTTCTCACCCCTCCCCGTGGGCAGATGGAGACCTAGGAGAGCTAACTGCTGCCCCAACACCCTCAGCGGAACTCCTGTCCTTAATCCTCAGTAGCTAGGACCCCACCCCCCACTTTCTGTAGCCCCCACCTCAACTGTCTCCTCCCAGCCCACCCCACGCTCCCATCACCTGAGTGATACAGGCCCCGGTGAAAGCCACGATCACGGCTACCACATTGACCGTGAGTTGGAACTGGAGAAACTTGGAGATGCTGTCATAGACGTTTCGCCCCCACATCACTGCCTTTACAATGCTGGTGAAGTTGTCATCCGTTAGGATGATGTCTGATGCCTCCTTTGCCACGTCCGTGCCTGCAATACCCTGAGGACGAGAGGGAAGGAGAGTAGTGAGGACCTAGATGAAGCAGAGTTTACCTATGTTCTGAACCCAGACTGCATTCCCAGACCTCCAGGAAGCTTCCGAACTGGCCATAAACACTAGAGGGCGCACTCGCCACACTAACGCCAGCGACCAAGCCACTGTTCTTTGAGTTCTCTATTCCAGAGAAAATGTGTCACGGTCAGTCCACAGAAGATAGGGCTGGGACCAGATGCCACCATCTCACTCCTGTACCCAAACTGGAAATGACAGTTATCTTTAATATTCCTTTCTCCCTTCTTTGCTACTCCCCCACCTCAGAAATGAAGGAAAGGATGGGGAACCTTCGTCCTATCTATTCTACCTCCAAATCCCTATACCCTTCCTTCCTTCCTTGTCCCTTCCTTCCCTTTTCCCTCCTTCCTTTCCTTTCTCCTTTCTTCCCCCTCCCCTCCTCTTCCTTCCTCCCTCCCTCCCTTTAAAGATTTTATTTTGAAGTAATCTCTACACCAATGGGCTCAAACTGACAACCCCAAGATCAAGACTCACATGCTCCACCAACTGAACCAGCCAGCACCCCTAAATTCTTAAATTTCTTTTGCCGCTGCCAGTGTCTCACTTATGTCCTCATCTCCCTCACACCTCGAAGTCACCTTATGTTTTTTTCTGGGAGGAATAGTCTGGCAGCGCAGTTCAGATGTCTTATCCTTGTTCAAATTCCTATTCCTGGGGAACCGTTAAAGGTTTCTCAATAGAAAATTGTTGAAAGCTATGCTTATAGAAGTGGTAAAATTTTGAGACTGGTAGAGCACTCAACAGGTGAACCCAGATTCATTTTCTAGTCTGCTCCTTTATAATCTTTCTGCTCAAAACTCAATGGTTTGGGGCACCTGGGTGGTCCAGTCAGTTAAGTGGCTGCCTTTGGCTCAGGTCATGATCTCAGGCTTCTGGGATCGAGCCCTACATCGGGATCCCTGCTCAATGGGGAGCCTGCTTCTCCCTCTCCCTCTGCCTGCCGCTCTGCCTACTGTGATCTCTAGCCCTGTCAAAAAAATCTTTAAAACAAAAAACAAAAACAAAACAAAAGACCCCACCCACTGATTTATTCATAATTCCCTGAATCTTCCTTCACGTCTAGAGTCTAGACTTCCACTTCCACCATTTCCCTAAACCTGGAACATCCTCCTTCCTCGTCTATTTAAACCTTGTCTATCTTTAATGGTTTATGGGACACAAAACCATCCCTAAGACCCCCAGCCCCTACTTCCATGCCGTGTCTTACAAAGCCTGTAACCCGCAGAGGAGCTTATTCATTGATCTCACTTGTAGTAGCAGGTGGTTTGCTCTCTTTACCGAGTAGTAATATTTTCCTACCCGATTGCAATAAACAAATATCTGTTATAGATTATACAATTCAGTTTCCCCATCAAAAAGTTCTCTAACACATCCATACAATGTGTCACATGCCCTGAAAAAAGAAAGGAGGAAAAAAAAGGAAGGAGGACTATATAGACTTTCTACTGTGACCTAATCTTCAGGTTATGTTAAATGAAAAAGAGCAATGTGAAAAAAAGTGTGTGGTATGTGTGTAAATACATATACACAGTAGTACGGATAAGTATCATTTATCAAAGAGGAGAGGATACAAATATATAATGCCTTTGATTACATTTTAAAGGAACAAACAGAAGGATACAGCAAAACAAAAGAAGTATTACTTAGGGTTAAGAGGGGAGGCAATAGGGTGGAGGTGATAGGGATAGAAGCTGGATTTCTAGGAACAGATTTTGTTTTGCATGTTTGACTCTAGAACTACATAACTACCTTATAGGAGCATAAATCAAAATTAGGTTTAAAAAGCAATCTCTAGGGTCACCTGGGTGGCTTAGTCAGTTAAGGGTTTGACTCTTAATCTCAGCACAATTCTTGATTTCATGGTCATGAGTTCGAGACCCACATTGGTGCCCAATGTGGAGCCTATTTAAAGAAAAAAAAAAAGCAATCTTTAAAATGGAAAGCAACGTGGTACAAATGAACTGCTATAACCAAGGGGTAGTACAAATACACAAAGGAAAAATATTCCCAGTGACTTTTAAAAGAACTACAAGAAAAATCCTGAACTGTTCTTTGTAGAGCAATTGAATTATTATTATTACTATTTTGAGACTGTTACATATATTTCAGGGTAAAACAAGTAAGGATTATGTTAATGCCATTAGGAATCAAAATTTTCAGCTTAAGAGATATAAATAAAAAATTAGGTAAATTAAAGTAGTAAGTTAGAGTTCTATAATTCTAAACTTGAATTGAAAATACCAATATGGATTCATGAAGTATTTTATCTTTAAAACAAAAGAAATGTCAAAACAAAAGAGAGACATAAAAGACACATTTTCTAGCTTTGCCCATTGAAAAGACCTAGAAACAATGACTTTCTTGGTAGTATGGAACATCCTGACATTCAGATTGTGTTCTCTAAGTACCATATTTTACAAAAAGCAGGACTCTTTGAGAAATGGATGATTCCAGATCTAGGATGAGAAATATGTATGATGATTCTGGAACATGTTATCAGGCCAGAAACGAAGTAAGGTATTAAAGACAACTGGGTTTGTATCTGAGCGACCCAGCGGTATTCATGAGGCTAATGACAGGTCAATGTGAAAGTCAAAAAATAACAAAAGCAATTGACTGAAACATCAAATATACTTAAATCTGTCAGTTCATAATGATATTAAAAAAACAAACTGCTTTTAGTAGAGTAACTTACTAGGGTTATTTTAAAAAATGTAATTCATGGGTGCCTGGTTGGCTCAAGTCATGATCTTTGGGTTATGAGCTCAAGCCTTGCATTGGATAGGGAGCCTACTTAATAAATAAATAAAATTTAAGGGTGCCTGGGTGGGGTTTAATCGGTTAAGCAGCTGCCTTTGGCTCAGATCATGATCCCAGGGTCCTGGGATCGAGTCCCACATTGGGCTCCCTGCTCAGCAGAGTGTCTGCTTCTCCTTCTCTCTCCCCGCTCCTCCTTTGTGCTTGTGCGTGCTCTCTCTCTCTGTCTTAAATAAAATAAATAAAACCTATTCTAAAAATTAAAAAAATATATATATGATTTATTGGTCATCTTCAGAGTACCCTAAAAAGTCAACTCATTTTGAAAACTAGTAAATAAAGAAAAAGGATCAGGCATTTAGCTGTCTTTCACGTAGGAACCTGAACTTCAATTTCAGAGTTTTCAAATAGTCCTCGAGGGCAAGTTTCTTTCTATAGAAGTCTTCAAGTTAATAAACAGAGCAAATATGGACATAATTTTGCAGTCCCCAATGAAAGATGGGATCTAGAATCTGATTGCATAAGATAAGAATACAATCAACAAAATTGATGTTATGCATTACTCTATGTAGACAACCAACCTGGTTCCTTCAAGCTAAGTGACTGGGAAAAAAGATGGAGGGGACTGGGCAGGAGAGCTAAAATAGCATGCTGTTATTCTTAGAAAGGGCTATTTGTGAAGTTGGCCCTCAAGTGGCATCTGGGACCCTGGCTCTCAGAACACTCACAGTCAATAATTAACTGAAAATTAGTTAGTGGTTTATTGTGCCGAGACTGTGCCCAAACAGTGTGTTGTCTCTTGAACACCTGCTTTCCTTCTGAAGTCTGGAATCTCTCTTTCAAAAAGACAAAAAAAACCCCCAAAATATTTAATTATTACTTTGAGAGAGAGAGAGTGAGAGCATGCATGAATGGGGGAGGGGAGGGGGACAGAATCTCAAGCAGACTCCCCCATGGAGTGAAGCCCAATGCAGAGCTCCATCACGATCTTGAGATCATGACCCGAGCCAAAACCAAGGGTTGCATGCTCAACAGACTGAGCCACCCAGACACAACCAGGGGTCTGGAATCTCAGCTCATATGAGGCAGAAAGTGACTATATGACCCACGCCAATAAAAACCCCAGGTTCTGGGTCTCTGATGGGCTTGGGCTTCCCTGGGTAGAAACATCGCACATGTGTTGCTGGGGGAAGAGTGTGCTCTCTGTGAGCCCTCATGGAGCGAGCATGCAGATTCCTCCAGACTCTGCCTGTGACTTTCTCCCTTACTATACCCATGCAGTAAGTCTTAGCTTTGAGTACAACTCTACCCCGAGTCTCATGGGTCCTTCCAGTGAATCCAGAAGTGTAAAGGCTGGTCTTGGGGACCCTGACACAAGGATCTTACAGGACCAGTGGTTCGCAACCTTTTGGGTGTGACAGAAATGTCGAGGGCTTGTGAAAGCACAGATTGCTATGCTCCAACTCCTAGTTGTTGGATCCAGGAGAGCTGGGCCGGGCCTGAGAATCTGCATTTCTATAGGCTTACAGGTCCAGCTTGGAAGAGGAGCATGCTTCAACAACTACTGCTATAGATTAAGAGCTCTAAGATAGTAAACGATTGCAGTCTATGGATCCTATTAGATCTGATTTGGACAAAGAAAGATTTTATGAAGCACTTTGGGCAATGGGAGAGTGGACTAGATGACTAATGACTGTAAGGGCTCAAATTATTATGAGACAACGGTGGTACGATTCTTCTAGATGTCCTTGATGCACACTTATCAGAGGTGTATACTAACATTCTTTCGAATGAGATGATGTGATGTCCTTTATTTGCTTCAGAACAGTTAGCTGGAGATGGGAGAACTGGGGGAGGGGGGGGTTTCACTTGTTCAGTGAAAGAAGATGGGCCAGGTATTGATAATTAATGTTGGGTGACAGGTACATGGGGATTCATGAGACTATTCTCTCTACTTTTGTGTCTTCTTGAAGTTTCCGAGAATCAATGCTTTTGTTGTTGTTGTTGTTAAAGGGAGCACCATAAACACAGATTACTTCCTGAATCTCTTTCCACTGCTTAAGAATCACCAGTAGTTCAATACACACGGGAGACTCATAATCACAAGCCACCAGAGTGGGAGCGTGTCCTTGGCCATCCGGGGGCTCCCACGTTTGTGGCAATGTCAGAATCAACAAGAGTGCCTGTTAGGAAATGCCCAACATCTCTGGGCCTACCCAGATGGTACTGAATCACCCATGGAGCCTTGGAATATGGGATTATAAATGAACTTTCCAAGTGATTCTGGTGCTCTTGGCCTCACAGGTAAAAAGCAGAGTGATGAACAGTGTTGGCCATGCTTTATAGGTAACCTGAACTTTCTATGGTGTGCCTAGACAGATAACATCTCCACGTTCATGGTGATGAGGCAGCCTGATTTCCCTGCCCGGGTCATCTAGTCTTCATACTCGATGGGTCTCCCATTACACAGACTCTCACTGGCCAGGTCGGCAGGAGAGACGGCGTCCGAGAGAGGAGCACAAGGTAGGGGTAAAGGTTCAGGAAGCAGCAGGCTGCAAGAGGCCCGTCCTGGCTTCCGGGCTGAGAGGCGGCTTGCAGGCAGAGACAGAGTGCCGAGCTGCTTACCATGGCAAAACCAACGTCTGCTTTCTTCAGAGCTGGCCCGTCGTTTGTACCATCACCGGTGACAGCCACCACCTGTCGCTGCTCCCCAATAGTGCTGTCGATGATGCCTGGGGAAACAGACATGACCCGGTGGGTCCCCGTGTGCCGTCACACACCGTGTGCTAAGCCCTCTGTTCCCCACGGAGGCCCTCTTTGGGTCTTTCTCCCTGGTCCCTGCTACCACCTCCCTTCCTTTTCTTTTCTTCTCAGGGTGACAAGCTCACTTCAGAGCACGTCGAAAGTTTAACCCCCGTTTCTGAGTGTTGACAGAGCTGTCAGCTCCTGAGAACCTGCTACTGGTCTGTCTTGTTCTGCTCAGGCATTGGGGGTCAGAGGGAGGGCTGGGGGGCACCTTGCCCAGTCTCTAGCCCGGCAGCAGGCAGAGGAGCACAGGGAATGTTTACATAGAAGTCCAGCTACTAGCTGAAAACAACCACAGGAAGGGGCAAGAGCAGGTCCCCCGGGGGTGAGGTTGGCTTTCTGGGCACCAGGCTGCCGCACTGGCATTTGGAGTGGACAGTGCTCTCCTGCCCCCCAGTGGCTGGGTGGGGCAGTGTCTCAGCCTCCAGTGCCAGTAGGCACAGCATCTAGAAGAGGCAGAAGCCAAGGGTCCATTCACAGCCAGCCGGAAGCCAAAGGCATGATACCATCAGAGGCCTAGAGGGGATCCAGAGAGATCCATGATCTAAGCAACTCCTATCACCTTACAGATGAGAAAACGAAACCCAGAGAGGGGAAAGGCCTTGCAGGGTCCCAACGCCAGCAGGTAAAGCCCAGCCATCACTCCATCCCATCTTGGCCAATGAAGGCCATGTACTCCCTGAGCAGCAATAGGAAGCAACACAACTTCAGGGATGAGTCAAGCAGAAAACTACACTTGTCAGCAGGCTGGCTTCTTCCAGGCAAAGAGAGGACAGGAGAGAAGCTCAGGGTGTCAGAGGTGGGCACCACAGGGACACACATGCACGTGTGCACACACTGACACACACATACATGAAACCTGGATGCCCTTTCTCTGGAGTCCAGGCCGGTGACCAAAGTGTGAGTGTGTTTGTGTGTGTGTGTGTGCGCGCGCGCCACCTCCCTTTCTACTTTGTTCCTTCCTTCTTTCTTCCTGATCCTAGAGGCTCTATCGAATCACCCAAAGGCTGGCAATTGTTTCTTGGTGGCACTCTGAGCTCTGAGTCTGTCCCGGGCAGGGAGCCAGTGGGGGCCCGAAGGCGGCCAGTAAGTGCTAGAAGAAGCGCCGGGTCATTTGAAGACGGGAGACCTGGGGGTTGAACTGAACCACTTCGGCTCACCAGTGTGGCAATCTGGGTAAGTCCTTAGTCTCAGCCTCAGACTTCCTCATTGGCAAAAATGGGAATCCCTTAACCTGCTACGACTAGTACACAGTACTACTGGCAAACATTATTACATTCTTCTACACAGATGTCTGTGAAACTGTCTGCATTCCACCCCCGCCGCTGTACCATCAGCTGGAGAGCTCTCCTGCTGGGACCTTCCTATTCAAGACAAGAGAGTTGCTCCGGCCAGTGGTTCTTGCTGTCTGTCTTGTTGCCCAGCCTGCCGTCACCTGCCCCAGGCACACCTGCCCCAGGCACCCGGTCAGGAGCCGAGCTCACCTTTTACCAGTGTGTGCTTGTCTGTGGGAGATGACCGCGCCAGGACTCGAAGCTTCGGCCAGATTTTGTCCAGCTTCTCTTGCTCCACCTGCCAATACCAGACCAGTTCAGTCAAGTTCAGAAGAGCCACCCGGGAGAAGATGACACCTCCCCACACTCTGTGACTCTGGGAGAGCTGGCGTTCCACAGCCCGTGGCGGGTGGACTGTGATGGCCTCCGGGGGAGATGAAACAGCCAGCTCGGTCTCAGGGCAGAGGCATTGGCGGTGACCATTCAGGCCCTGCGTGTCTTCACTTCCCTCCCAATTCCCTACTGGGGAGCCAATTCCCCTATTTCTTGGACCCCTGACAGGAGGTGAGCCAGGGCTCGCTCTTGGCTCAGGTGACCAAGTGCTTCTGAGGTCTGGTTTGGTTTCTGTATAGACCAGGAAGCTCTGGTCTGCTCCACATCCAGACCACGTCCTCTCGCAGACCCACGCCACCCACCACTAGTCACAGGGCGGTGACACGGGATGGTGGTGTGGAGGGAAATCAGTATGAAAGCGTCCCATCACTAACCACAACTGGGAAGATGTGAAAAGTTAGTGACACTGTCTCAAAAGAGAGCTTACACAAGAAGATAATGAGAAGAAAGAAAACTCCCAGTTTTCCCACCTGAGCAGCCCCGGTTGAAGGAACAGTTTGCTCTGAACAGATTTTAGTTTAAAAACCACCCACTGGTGGTCCAACTCCTCACAGCTCCTGCTACTTGATTCATGAAGCCATTTAATAAAGCCAATTAGATCTTAAACAAATAAGAACAACCAAACCCAGTGGCTTTCTCCCATGTCCCAGATGCGTTACACGAGAGCCGCACCACCCTGCCCAGCCAGGTGCCAAATGAGGCCCTACGTCTTCCCAGCTGGGACCCACCTCTCCCTTCTCATTGCGGATAAGTCGGTTGAATTCTTTGCCTTCCAAGCACAAGAAGTCATCCCCAGGTGTCACAATGCCACATTTGGTGGCGATGGCCCGGGCTGTGTTGATGTTGTCACCCGTCACCATTCTGACAGTAATGCCAGCTCGTTTGCATTTGGCAATGGCTTCGGGCACCTGTGGAGAGTAAGGCAAGGGGAAGGGAGGCAGTGGGAGCACCTGCTAAGCTTCCCCTGTTCTGCGAGGGACAGGAGAGAGGGACCCTAGGAGCAGTGCCACGGGGCACGGGCGACCTCAGTTCTGTCCTACCCAAAATACTACACTTGAATTTCCCTCCCTGCACCATGAGCTGAAGAGGAGACCTGTGTCAGGGGGCCAGGCACGAAAGCTGACTCTCCCTACAATCTAGACTCCTTGGCAGGGCGTATATATACCCCTTTGGGATTTGGCCACTGTCTTCCTTTCTAGCAGAAGTTTTGACCATTCTCCACCTCCCTGACCCATACTCCAACCCATCAATTTTTGTAGATTCCCATGCCCTTGGGCCTTGACTTCATCATCCATCTATCTGGACTTCTTATAAGCAAAGACTTTTTCAGTACTTGTGTTTAGAGTATGTGTCAGCTATCCTACGCGTGCTCAGCAAGAATGTACTGACTGGGGCGCCTGGGTGGCTCAGGCATTAAGCATCTGCCTTTGGCTCGGGTCATGGTCCCGGGCTGGAGGCAAAGTTGGTGTCCTGGCTGACTCTGCCTCCTGACTGCTCTTAGGCACCAGGCCATACGCTCGATAAAACCCACGCCTCTCACCCCTCACTATCAGATGCCAGCTTCTACCAGCTCAGCACGCAACAGCACTTTTGGAGAGCAGGGGGTACTGAAACATCTATCCCTGAAA
Source organism: Spilogale gracilis (assembly GCA_004023965.1). Classification (NCBI taxonomy): domain Eukaryota; kingdom Metazoa; phylum Chordata; class Mammalia; order Carnivora; family Mephitidae; genus Spilogale; species Spilogale gracilis. Next base: position 39,724 of record PITA01006508.1, read on the forward strand.
GTGAGAAGCTCATAGATAACTTGCCTGGGGTCACAGCTACAAATGGAACAAGTCCCCTGGTTCCTGTGACTCTGGGGTGGCTTCCCATTATGTCGCGCTCGCCTCTCCCCAGGGCCAGACGCTGTTGGAAGACTTCCCTTCATGTTTTCTTACCCTTTGGCCAAAGCTAAAGACTCACCTCTGGGCGCACAGGGTCCTCAATGCCCACCACTGCGACACACGTGAGTTCAGTGAGGATTTCGCTCTCGTTGTCCCATGAGGGCTCTCCATCGTTGAAATCCCGGTAAGCTATACAGATGGTTCGCAGGCCCTCCGAGGCCATGGGCTCGATGATGGTGCGCACCATCTCGTCTCGGTCCTTATTCTTGAATGGCATCACTTCCCCTTTCTTGTCCAGGATGCGGTTACACCTGGGGAGGCACACAGTCAGGAGGCGGCACCCCCTTCCCACCCAGTACGTCTCCACACTCATCTGCAGACATTCCTGTGACCCTGCAATACTCGTGCAGACACTGTCCCATGGCCAGAAAGCTCTACCCATCGTCCAGCCAAGTTCTTTTTTGCAAGAGGTGGATATGGTCTAGGTAAGCGGAGGGTGTGACTCTCCCATGTCATCTGTTCCTACTCCTCTGTGAATGTGACGCCAAGGAGTCATTTATGGATGGATCACCTGCTCTTTGAACTTTTCAAAGGTGGAGAGACATTTTTAATTCCTGGTACTAGCACAGTACTAGAATGGTACTCAGTGGATACAGTGGGCTCTGCAGGAATGGGTTAATTCAAAGAAGGTGGCTGGAGCCAAATAGAGGCACCAGTTAATCTAGCTACTGGCCCCGGACCCACACAGGTCAGCCTTTAATGACCCACAAACAGTCTAGCCACTTGATAAAGTCATGCAACTTCCTATAATCAGAATTGAGCATGAGAAGGAAAGGGGAACACACAACTAACACTTCTAGTAGTTGCTCTGCGCCCAGTATTCTATGCACAGGCACCTCATTTCGCTGTACTTTGCTTTATTCCACTTTGCAGATACTGTTTTTGTTTTATTTTTTTTTACATATTGAAAGTTTGTGGCCACCCTGCATCGAGCAAGTCTGTTGGCCCTAATTTTCTAACAGCAATTGCTCACTTCATGTCTCTGGGTGACTTCTGGTAAGCTTTGCAATATTTTAAACTTTTTCACCATTATTCTATTTGTTATGGTGATCTGTGACCAGTGATCTTCGATACCACTGTTGTAACTGGGGACATCAAGAGTCACGTGCATATAAGACGGCAGACTTAACTGATACTGTTCTCTGTGCTCCAACTGCCCCACTGCCCGGCTCTTTCCGCTTCTCTCTTCCTCTCCCCGGGCCTCCCTCTCCCCGCTCAAGGGACAACACTATTGGAATTAGGCCATGAGTATCCCTACGATTGCCTCTAAGTGCTCAAGTGAAGGCAAGAGTCAACCCTGTCTCGCTTTAATCAAAAGCTAGAGATGATTGAGGTTGGGAAGGCAAGTCGGAAGCCGAGAGAGGCTGAAAGCTAGGCCTCTTGTGCCCAACAGCCAAGCTGGGAAGGCGAAGGAAAAATTCTCGAAGGAAATGAAAAGCACTGCTCCCGTGAAACCAGAAGAGCCTTATCGCGGATCTGGAGCAAGTCTGAGTGGTCGGGAGGGAAGATCAAACCAGCCACAGGATTCCCTTAAGCGAGAGTCTAATCCAGAGCCAGGCCCTAACTCTCCACGATTCTAAGAAGGCTGAGAGAAATGAAGAAGCTGCAGAAGAGAAGTTTGAAGCAGCAGAGGCTGGGTCACAAGGTATAAGGAAAGAAGCCGTCTCCGTAATATGAAAGTGCAGGCCGAAGCAGCAAGGGCTGATGGAGATCCAGAAGGTTAGCTAAGATCATTCACGAAGGTGGCTACACTAAACAACAGATTTTCAATGTAGATAAAACAGCCTCATACTGGAAGATGGCATCTAGAACTCTCACATCTAGAGAGAAGTCAGCGCCTGGCTTCAAAGTTCCACAGGACAGGCTGACTTGCTTGTTAGGGGCATGTAGCTGGTGATTTAAACTGAAGCCAGTGCTCATTTACTATTGAAAAATCCCAGGGCCCTTTACAATGATGCTGAATCCACTCTGCCTGTGCTCTATACACAGAACGACAGAGCCTGGATGACAGCACATCTGTTTTACTGAATATTTTAAGTCCACCGTTGACAGCTGCTGCTCAGAAAACAATTCCTTTCAAAATAGGACGGCTCACTGACAATGCACCTGGTCACCCAGGAGCTCTGACGGAGATGCAGACATCCAGTCTGCAGTCCGTGCGTTATGGAGTAATTTCAACGTTCAAGACTTACTAGGTAAGAAATACTAAGGCTCGAGCTGCCAGACAGAGAGCTTCCTCTGATGAATCTGGGTGAAGTTAATTGAAAACCTTCTGGAAAGGATCCATCAGCCGAAATACCATAAAGAATGTTCGTGATTTAGGCCAAAATATCAACACTAACAGCAGTCTGGAAGAAGTTGATTCCAACCCTCGTGGATGACTTTGACCCTCACGGTTCAAGCATTCAGGAGAGACAGTAAGTGCAGACATGGTGGGAACAGTGTGAGAACGAGAATTAGCTGTGGAGCCTGAAGATGGAACTGAACGGCTGCAGTCTCACGATCAAACTTGGTGTTGCTTCTTGCAGTTGGGCAGAGAACATGGTTTCTCGACATGGAATCTACTCTTGATGAAGATGGTGTAAAGACCGTTGAAATGACAAGAGAGGATGTAGAATCGTCCCCAAACTTAGCTGATAAAAGCAGGAGCACGGTTTGAAGGGAAAGGACTCCGATTTTGAAAGTTTTACTGTTTGATAGAAGTTTTACTATCAAATAGCATCTTATGCCACAGAGGAATCGTTCACGAAAACAGTTAATCAATGCAACACACGTCACTGTCTTATTTTAAGAAAGTGCCACAGCCTCCCCGTGTTTTAGCACCCACCGCCCCAACCAGCCGGCAGCCAGCAACACGCTCCCCCAGTAAAAAGATGAAGCTCAGATGGTGACAAGCATTTTTTAGCAATAAAGTATTTCTAAAGCAAGACACGTATGTTGGTTTTTTTATACAAAAGGCTACTGCACACTTAATAGACTAGTGTCTATTACAACTATGTACAGTTGTGTAGTCTAGTATAACTATGAGTTTTATATGCACCGGGGAACCAAAAGACTCATTCGCCTCGCTTCACTGTGGCAGTCTAGAACTGAACTCCCGACACGCCTGAGGCGCACCAGTGTGCATCGAGCCATCTAACCACAGTGACCCCGTGGGTATTCCTCGGGTCCCACATGAACAGGTGAGAGCTTGCACTGTCGAGGTTTGAATCCTGGCTGCACCAACTAGCTCTCACACCCTGGGCAAGTGACCTCACTTCCTGTAGCTTTGCTTTCTCATCTGTAACACGGGGATGATAAGAGCATCTACCGTGCTGGGCTGTGGAGATTAAACAGAAGGGGCCACCTGAGGCACTCGAAAACAAGCCTTGGCCTGAATCAGTGCTCAGCTATTCATGATAGCTGGAAGGGGGGCTTGCTGACCACTCAGATGGGATCAGCATGGCACGTCCCCCCAGACCTTCCGGTGGGGAGGATCCGGGAGAGAAGGGGAGGTGGGGGCGGGGGCTCACTTGCGCAAGATGATCTCGGAGGCCCCCTTGCTGTACATGCGGTAGCCCCCGCTGGGCTTCTCAATGACCGTGCTCATGGACTTGCGCACGGAGTTGAAGGTGTACACTTTGTAGAGCTTCTCCTCGGGCACCTCGCTGCGCACGGCGTGGTAGTCCTGCTTCAGGTCGGTGACAAAGCCCAGTAGGGCACACTCGGTCTTGTTGCCCACCTGCCGTGGGAGACCCCCCTCCTTCTCCGGAGGCTGAGAGAAAAACGGGAGATGCTGTCAACTAACATGCCCTGACTAGGGAGAGAGCTCAGGAAGGAGAGAACTCCCTGAAGAAACGTTCACGTATGTATGTGGAACCCATGCAGGGAGACAGTAGTCAGTGGTAACTGGTCCCCGAGCCACACCAGGCTTCGGGAAGTTCTAGTCTGCCTTGGGGGTGGTGCTGGTATCTCACCGCACGTGGGTCTCATTCCAACACCCTCTCTCAGTTTCTGGAAAATATGTAGTTTACCCTGATGAGCCCATCTCTCCTAGAGATACTGCAATGACAGAGTGATTGGTGGGCATTTCAGAGACCTGGATTTCTACCTGCCTCCCACCCCCAACTCTACTCCCATGGATCAATCCCTGGTTACCCCAAACATGTTCGCTGAGGAGTAGGAAGTGGGAATGTGGGGTGGTGACTCAGGCGGAATAAACAAGAGAAAATTCCTCTGTCCAGAGAAAATTAACGGTCGCCTCCAAGCACCCACTCTAAGTGTTCAAGTAAAGGAAGAGCTTACCAGAATCTTGGAGGTATAGGCACTGTTGATAGAAATGCCATTGACAACAAGGTCCAGGACCTTGGGCACGAGGGCATCAGGGCTTGGGATCTGACGATAATGAGTGTCTCCAATGTAAACCTGGACCACAGTCATGCGGTTCATGGTCAGTGTGCCTGTCTTGTCGGAGCAGATGGCCGTGGCGTTGCCCATCGTCTCACAAGCATCCAGGTGCCGCACCAAGTTATTATCTTTCATCATTTTCTACAAAGGATAGAAGAGGCTTGAGGGGGGGCTGGCAGAGCTCTGTCAAATATAGGCCAATTTTTTAGCCAACGTGTCTCCATGTCACATGCTCTTGTCTGCACAACAATGCATGAGCAATTTTTGTGAATCTTCTTCAGATTCTACTGGGTTACCTCACCCTGGATGCAACTGATCGAGAGGGTCCTTTCATCTCTGAGTGGTGCCGGCGGCTTCTGCTCTTGTGAGGGGCCAGCTGGGGTTTGTGGTGAGAGGATGGCCCAACTTCTCACCAGGGGCTACGCAGCACCCTCCCCTCCCATCTCTGTCCTACGAGAAGAGACGGCCCCGCTCCTCTCTCACCTTCACAGAGTAGGCCAGTGAGATGGTGACAGCCAGGGGCAGCCCCTCTGGCACGGCCACCACGAGCACAGTGATGCCGATGATGAAGAACTTGACAAAGTACTGGACGTAGATGGGCGTGCACTCCGACAGCCACGGCCTGCGGTGTATCACGAAGTTGTCGATCACAAAGTACAGGATCAGGATGAGAACCGTGATGGCAGACATGATGAGGCCTGCCCAGGAAACAAGGCATGTGAGCTGGGGCTCCAGAGTGTCCCCGGGGCCCTCACCAGAAGGCGGCTGGCCTATACATAACCTTTGCTACCAAGGTTAAAAGCACTGTCTCTAGGGACTCCAGGGACAGATCCCCCATCTGTTCTCGGTTGCCTGTACATTGTTGTGTAGGGGAAAAGATGCTGGCTTTGTCCTCCACAGACATAGGCTCTAGTCTCAGCACGACACTGACCTGACTCGTGGCTTTGGACTACTCGTGGTCTTTCTCTAGGCCTGTTTCCTCATTCATAAATAAGGAGCTGGTGTAGTTTTCTAAAATAGCATTTTATGATTCTTTCTCAGACCTGCCTTCTTTGGACAATTCACAGTGTACTGACTGTCTCTGCCTATTTCCTAGGAGTTTATCAGTTTGGGTTTTTCCCCTAGCAGCTGGGGTATGTTGGATAATCTACCCGTCTTTTTTTTTTTGCCCCTCTGGTGTCAGCCCATCACCTACGTGGCTAACCTTTAGAATGGTGCTTCCTGACCTTTCTCTCGACATGGCATAGACAGAAGATGACAATAATTTACATGTTTATACTAAGCAAATATTTCTATAGTGCTTACTATATATAGGCCAGGCAAGCACTTCACATATACTCATTTAATCCTCACAAAACCCCCAGGAGATGTCAGTATCATCATCTCCTTTCATGAGGAAATGGAGGCACAGAGTTTTTTAAAAGAAGATCAAAACACAATTATGATTTTTAAAAAAATTTTTAATCTTATTTATTTACTTATTTTGATCATGGTAAGTGTCGTCTTTAATCCCCATCACCTATCTCACCCCTCCCTACCCCCACCTCCCCACAGAGGGTTTCTCAGAAATGGCACCCTGCAGGGGGACCAACTGTTCTGTTTGCCTGAGACGGAGCAGCTTCCTGGGATGTGGCACTCTCAGTGGTAAAATCAAGAGAGTTCCAGGCAAGCTGGGACAAACGTCGTCGGACACACTAATATGAATGGAAGAATTTTTTCAAGGTCGGAAAGCAGCTGGCTGAGGGGCTCCCACATCCCTGTGGGCTGCCTGGCCACCGCAGAGGCTGAGGGGATCAGTGTCTGGGCACACTACCGATCTGTGGCTCAATATGGGGGAAGAGCTTGGCTTCAGACCACAGTCTAGTATGGGTCTTTGCTCTTCCTGAGGGCCTAATGATGCAAGAGAAGCAGAGGGAAGAGACCACATGGGGTCTTTAACCCTTGCACACAGGTACACACTTCTCTCCTAAAAGGCCCAGGGAGGGGCCGGATGGTGGCAGAGACAGGGGCACGAGCCCCTGGGAAGGTTTGGCTTCTCTCTGCTAGCCCGGCTGGGATCGAAGGAAGACAGCCTCACTGGCGAGGATCCGGAGCGGCCCCAATAACCAGAAGGCGCTGTGCTACTCACCCGCTTTCCCGATTTGAACAGCCAAGCGCGTCAGCTTGCCCTGCAGCACCGACTTCTCCTTTTTGGGCAACTTGGTCACCTTTTTCTCCTTTTCCTCATTGTCAGTCCCCTCCTGGCTGTTGAGTGGCTGGATTTCCAGGGCCACTCCGTCCTGAGTCTTTGCTAGGGTGGGCACACAAAGAGGACACATGAGTGCGCGAGCTGGGAGCACCAGGGAGCAAGCACCTGGGAACCGAAACTCCTCTGTGTCCTTCCTGGAATCCACCTGGGACCCCCGGCGTCCGCTCTGGCCATTCTCACCCCATGCCAGGCACGGCACATGCCTTCCACCCCCTGCTAGGGTCTTGACAACGATATTCTGATAACAGGAGATGAAACGGGAGTGCTTTGAGGGTATGGATTTCCTCTTTGGTGGCAGCTTCCTGGCACCACCTCAGAACCCCAAGCCAGGTTTATTCCAGCAAGAGGATTAGTCATGCCACTAAGTGCTATTACCAACAACCATCCTTCCTGGAATTCAGTGCTTAAAATAGTGAATCTTTAGTGTAGAAAGGGACTGACAGGGAAGGCTGGCAGATGTTTCCAGAGCATAAGGGTCCTAGGCTGCTCTGTTAAAAGGTTCATCTCTTTTTCCCTTTAGACCGTCAGGGAAGAAACACAGACCCCCAAACAGAGTATTTTCCAGTTCCTTCTTACATCAGTTGAATGACTGGGGAAGGAAATGCCCTTTCTCCCCTGTCTGACAAAGGTGGGGAGGTACAGAGTGGGGAGGGTTAAGTCTTTTGGGGGAGAGGGAAGAAGCTGGTAGGAGGGACCCTCTGGAATAAGAGGGATAAAGACAGACATATAAGTCCATTTTGCTTTCCAAAGAAGAGTTAAAGAGACCTCAAATTAAAGAATTATTTCTGTGGAGCCCTGCTTCTCCAATGTGATGACTTTATTCCTAAAGACTACTATGACGTGGGTACAAAGGGGAAAAAAAATCTCCAGTAGCTGTCTCAAGGGAGCCATTCTCATTGGTTCCCACCCTCCCTCTCCAGCTTCACCCCTGTGGAGCTCGGCCCTTTTGCTTCGGATGCCCTTCCTGAGATACTGTCTCTGTTGTCAGACTCACAAACAAGACAGAGACGGGATGTAAACACAGCCACCAGAAAAGAAACACACACCAGATCGGGAGGAAGAAGACAGACGACGAGGACAAAGAAGGAGGTGGGGAGAGGTATGGAGAACGGACTAAGTCCAAGCACCTCAAGAAGACTAGCAGAGAAGGAATCCAGACCAGAAGAGGACACTGATGAGGAAGCTAGCAAGAGGAGGGTGCAGGGACTGCCCACCCCGACTCCCTCCACCGTCAGGACCCTGAAGTCTTCTAGCCCAGAAACAGATGACCATGACTGTGGGTGTTTAAGTCGGGCCTAGGGCGGTGAAGCAAGGAGTTCAGCGCCCTGGGGAAGAGCAGATCAATCCCACGCGCTCCCCAAGAGAAACCTCGACGGAGGGTCCGTGAGACAACAGCAGGGGGAGCTCTTGTCCCATCTTAGATGGGCACTGGGACCTGGCGACCACCCCCAAATCTCTGCACCTTCCTCAGGATGAGGCATCAGGCCCCAGCAGCAGATAACAGATTTATGGAGAGGAAAAGGGAGGAGGCAGATGGCCTGGAAAGGTCTGGTTTGAGTGCGGGCAGGTAGAGATGGTAGATGAGTGGGCAAAGAGGTTACCTTTGTTGCGATTTTCAGGGACTCCTTGTTTTTTACCTGTTTGAACAAGAAAGAGAAAAGTGGGGTGGAGACCCAAGGTCACTGTCAAGAGACCAGGTATGCAGTCTACCGGTCCTGCTCAGAGCCCAAAAGGGCCACAGCAAGAAGGGGTGGAGTGGTGGAGAATGGAATGTGAAGGAAGTTCATGTCTGCTCACATCCATGCGTACTCAGGGCGCGCAGGACCACCGGGATGCGGACCGCACCTCTCAGGCAGGTGAGCACACACCTGCTCCGGGCTGCGGGGAGGCTGCTCCCGGCTCGAGTCCCATCACTTGCAGAAACGGGGTAGGGGTTAGAAAGTAAGAGGTTGGAACCGGTTCTGCCTGGTGGCAAAGGCTCTGAAAGGTGCCTCTGTGTCCGTTCACCAGCACCAGGCTGGCTCCCTCCTTACTCATCGGCAGGTAGCCTACTGTCTAGTTCCCAAGGGAATGGGTTTGGTTTCCTTCTGATAAACTGCCCTCCACAAAACAGCCTGAGATGGTCCTCCAGCCAAGTGACAGAAATCCTTCTCTTCTCCAAGGAAAAAAGGAATGCTGAGGGAAAGGTGTTGATCTCTCTTAGTACCTTTTTCTCATTCACGTTCCTTCCTTGTTTGTCCTTCCTTTAGGAGCAAGTGAATGGCAAAGACAGGACTAGCTTTGGGGTAGACGTTACCTCCGTGCTCCCACTCTCCCAGCTGTATCTCTCTTGCAGAGATAGCCCAGGCTTAGGCAGCGTTCCCTCAGCCTGGATGGTTCGTTTCCTCCCTCTCGTTTGGGGGAGGAAGAGGCCAGCATTGGGGAACTGCACAGAGGCCTGCTGGGGCCCAAGCACCAAGCCTGCTCATGTGGGGCAAGTGTTGCATCTCATGCCTTTACAGCCTACGAACAGACATGAGACTCGAGGCTCCAAGGCGCCCTGATTTGGTTTTCATCAGAGCACCCTGGGGAGCCAAGCTCAAATCTTTATCTCTGCAAGAAGTCTGGATATCTGCATCCTTCATCCAGCACATGCTTCCCACCGGGCACTTCTTGCAGGTCTGGTCCCCTGCTTCCTAGTCTGGCCATGGGGACAGGAGAGGACAGACTCTTGTCCCAAATGCAACTTACCTTTTTTCTTCTTCTCCTCCTCTTCTCCTTCACTGGCTCCCAAAAGGGTAAAGATGATTCCAGTCTGGGAGTTGATGCCGACGGCAGTTACTACCATCCGGCCAGAACCTTCCATGACATGGGTCCCTATATGAGAAAGGAGAAGATGGAAGGAGGGCTGTTTTTTATACCTAGCCATGCTTTGGTGTGGAACACAAATTTTGGAAAAAACAGACCCTCTTCCTTCCTGCCCCATGGATAATGATATACTCAGCAGAGAGCAAGAAAAGGTCAAGAGCTGGGCCCATTTAAAATAGACCAAGCAAACTGGGGGGTTAAGGAGAAAAATGTGTCTAACTGCTTTAGAGTAAGTCTCCTTCCCCCATCCCTGCTGCTAACCAGCAGAGTCCCATCGAGGTTCCTACAGCACTTGCTTCATAGAGAACCTCTTTTCAGTTGACTTATAACCTTGTATTCAATCCACTAATATGTTCCTGCCCCAAATGAACCCATGGGAAGGAGATGGGGCAGAGCCAGAATGGAGGGCGAGGCACACCTGACAGCAGCATGGGGTCTCTCTCCAAGGACTTCTTGACATGGTCTGATTCCCCAGTCAGAGAGCTCTCGTCAATCTTGAGATCATTCCCCTGGATAAGGATCCCATCTGCAGGCAGCAGGTCTCCTAGTATGCAGAGAGGAAGGGGCAACAGGGAAAGAGGGGAGGGAAGAGCTTGTCACAGGGTGGGAACCACCCAACCCAACTTAGGGCTGCTTCCACAGGCCCTACATGTGGGGCAGTGGCCCAGGGGGTACCTGGAGAGCCTCTGAAAGACACTTTCATCTCTGACGACCTGGGACTAGACTCCTTATAAATTCAAACAATAACTGATCCCTCAATACCTTCCCATGCCCTTAACATCATATACTTTTAGCCCTGAGACACACCGGGTACACCGAGACATTCTTTGGGGAGACTTTTCTTCTTTAAATCCTTCTCAACAACCTCTTTCAACTAGCCTATAAGCTTTGCCGCTTGGGGTTTTATCTTCCCGGGTCTCAGTGATTCCTAGCCCCCTGTGCCAAAGGGCCCAGTGCTCAGACTGGGAGGACGACGCAGGCACAAGAAGCACGAGCTCTCACCGTATTTGATCTGGGCGATGTCACCCACCACGATCTCGGCCACGGGCAGCTGGATGATGTGGCCATTTCGGATCACAGAGAACTTCTGTTCCTTTTCAATGCGGTTCTGCAGTCCCCGGAATTGCTTCTCCTTGCTCCAGTCATTGAAGGCAGTCACCAGCACCACGATGATCACAGAGAACAGGATGGCTGCTCCCTCAATCCAGCCAGCTTCCGCCTCTCCTTCATCTTCTGGGCTACTTACAGGTAGACCACACTCTAGCCCAGGGAGAGGACAGAACGTAAGGGTCACCCGGGGGTGCTGGTGAACACTAAAAATGGGAGGAGTGCTTCTATAACCCCCCAGAATGGAAAGTCAGGGAAAGAGAATAATAGAAAATACAACCCTTGGGCAGGGGACCTATCCTCTGGAGGACAGCAGGGCTGGACATCATGTCATCACCAATATAAGTATTTACGTTAGCCCAAAAGAAGTTAATGAGTAAGTAGCACAAAGCATGTCAGTACAAATTACTGGCCAATCATATGTATAGAACTTATGATTCCAACAAGGCCAGGCCCCTTGCTCCAGGCCCTAGGTCACTGCTATTTCCCATAATGCCAGATAATTGGTGGGGGGGGCACCGTGAGAAGCAGGTTTTGTTGGTTGGGTGAGTATAGAAGACTTCTGATATTCTGCATAAGGATTTGGTGGAAGAAGGGGAAGAAGACTCTGGAATCAGGATGGGTTGAGGAATGGCTGACTAGCTGCTTGTTGGCTTTCTTTGGAGAGCCCACCCTAGAGAGAAGGGTCACACATCAATCATGAATACTAGTGCTTTTGGTGGGGATATAAAGAACATGGATTAGTCATGCCAGGCTGTTCTAGACACTCACGTTCATTTTCTTCCCCAGGGGGGCGATAGAAGGACAGGACAAGGGAGATGATGGCTGCGATCTCCAGGATGATGAGTGTGACATCTTGAAGGGCTTCCCACACTAGTTCTAAGAAAGTCTTGGCCTTTTTGGGGGGGATGAAGTTCTGTCCAAACACTTGCTTACGTTTCTCCAGGTCAGCAGGGTTCCCAGACAAACCTGAAAAGGAGATATGAGTGGGACGAACAGATAAGAAGAACGTTTGCCAGGATGCAGAGGACTGTGAAACCTTCGGTCTCAAAATGGGCAAACTGGGACAAGGTGGTCACAAGGGGCCACTCACTGTTCTTAGTGGCCAGAGCGAGCTCCCCAGGGTCTGAAACCTCATGTCCTCTCACCAGGAGGCTCCAGGCTCCAGCTCTCAGAACACAAACATCCAAATGGCTCCTGGGGCCAACAGAACTTGTTCTCACATTACACATGGATCTGCTGCTGCTGATTTCAAAAGGGAGCTAGCTTCCCTCCCATGGCTCGCACACAAAGGTCCCAAAGCAGCAGCTCTCTGCTCAAGGTCACACTGGGAGGCTGGCAGGCAGGCCCCAACCAGCTGTCCTGATTCCAGGTTCCAGGGGCTCTAGGAGATCAACAGGAGGGGACTTCGGCCTCCCCCTTGGGGTGCCCACGAGCAGCACCCTGCCCGCACACAGACACATGGCTCTAAGAGGTACTATCACCTGTTAAGTACTGCGAACTTAGAGAAGTACGACTGAGACTAAGTTAGGCATTCAGAGAAGCACTGTTACTCATGTCAAGTCAAAAGAGAACAAAAAGGTGAAGCCACAGTCACAAGGCACGCAGTCCCTGGTTACCCACATGTTCCCTGGGAGCACACACAGACCGCTCGAGGCTCGCTCGGG
>PITA01006508.1:52237-99701 GCA_004023965.1 Spilogale gracilis
TGCTGAGGAGAGTTAGAATCCAAGGACGGTGCGCTCCAGCAAGCATCACGGCGCATGAGGAAAACCAAGGAGAACGGGGGGCTACTGAGGCCAGAGGTCGTCCTCACACTCGGGCCCCCGTGAGGGGCTATTCCCCTGGTGGGGATAGGGGCGTGGTGTGTGGGCAAACCTCTACTCTCCATCTCCACTCCACGGGACCCAAGAGGAGTACCTTACACAGTGAGAGGAGAGATTTGGGTCAGACTTAAGGAAGACATCTGGACAGCAAAACTCCGAAAAAAATGGGAAAACGGGTCCCTGAGGGAGTATTGATTGCAGGGCCTGAGATGGCCTCCCCTTCTCCACCCAAAAAACATAACTATCAGGGGAGGTACTGGGGACTCTCAGCTGTCCAGGAGAGCAGACACAGGGCCCTGCGTGGAGGGAAAGTGTTGGGGGCATGAACTGGCATCCATACTTGAGGAGTCGGGGAAGGGGGACCACTCGGGCCGGCCAGTGCCTCAAAGAGGGAAAACAGGGAGCCGGGCAGATGTTCCTATCTGGGCCTCCTGCTGTCTGGTGCCCACACGTGCCACCCTGGGCTCTGGCTGAGCGGCACAGCCAAACTCCGTGGGGGAGGGTGCTTGCCCAAAGCACTGGAAGCAAACTGGGCTGCTTCCCAGAGGCTCCCTGTCTCTCTCCAGTGCTCTGGGAAGTCAGGTTCCCAGTGGGAAGGGAAAGCAAGGGCCTGGGAACGGAGTCTTTCTGGGCAGGGCCTCTTGACCCCCAGGCAGGCAGAGGCCGAGCAGCCAGGGGGTCCTGGCGGGTTCCTTCTCCCCGAGGACCTGAGAGCCCAAGGCTGTGCCAGTTTGGGACGGCGGTACCGGAGGCCAGGTTGGCCTGAGGGAAAGGAATTCTGATCCTTTGTTCACCTCCCTGGGAGGTTTCTCAAGGAAGCAGCGAGGAGATGCCACTGCCTCCCCTCTACACCCCCACAAGGTGAGTAGATGACTGTGAGGCCAAATCAGAGAGCAGATATTAGAGATCATCTCAAGGGACAGCCTAAGGGCCCAGCAGAGGCCAAAACAAGAGCAGTGAAGACTAAGGTCTTACTGAAAGCCCCCATTTGAGGTCATCCTGACCTCCCTGGCTTAGAGTAATACCCATGACCACCCTTGCCTCCTCTCTCTCGCCTCACTCTAGCCATCATCCAGCACGTCCTGGCAGCTTTATCTTCAAAGAATACCCAAGGTCCTCACATGTCACTTTCCACTGTCACCATCCTGGTCCGAGCTGGCACTGTGTCTAGCCTGGGTGATGACAGCCGTCCTCTAACTGGGAAACTTGCTCCCACCCTTGCTGTCCTGTGCCCAGTCTCCTCTCAATACAGGAGCCAGAATGATCTTGTTCAGACCCCACCCCTGCCACTCACCGGCTCAGAATCCTCTGTTGACTTACTGTGAGTGAGACTGGGCCCCGAAGCCTGTATGGTGGTCTGTAAAGTCCCTGAAGAGCCCCGGGCCCCCCACGCCTTAACTCCTGCTACCTGCTCCTGAGCTGCAGCCCAGCGAGCCTTCCTGCCATTGCCCGAGCGGAGCGCTTAGACAGCCTCTATTTCAGGCCCTGCCCGAGCTCTCCCCTTGGCTCAGCGGCTGCTCCCGGGCTAGGGGTCCTTCTCTTACATCTTTGGGGTCTCTGCATACACGTCACCTTCTCAGTGAGCCAACCCAACCCTGACCATCCTATTTCATGTTGTGGCTTCTCTGCTCCAGGACTCTGGATCCCCCTGTCCTGTGTCACTGTTCCCCTCTGCAGGCCTTCCCCCTGAGACATTATATGACACATCCCCTTAGGAGGTCTGTCGCCCTCCACAAGGGCAGGACTTCCATCTTTGTTCCTTAGGCTTAGAGCAGTGCCTGGTGCACGGCACGCATACAAACATGCTGAACGAAGTGAGTGGATGGGTAATAAATCAGGTTGCTAACATCTAAGTGATTATTATGTGCCGGATGCTTCAGCAACCGCACTCGTGTCTTCTCATCCAGACACTGCAAAACCCTAGGTAGCACTAGGTAGCAGCTACTGTGAACCCCATTTTACGTGAGAGCCGACTAAGGCCCGGGGAGGTTATGTAAGGCTCGCCACCACACCCCGGGCCGCAGCTGGATGCCAGGTGACACGCCGAGGGGTTGGGGGCTGGGGGGGTGCAACACTGAAGCTGCACTGTTGGGTGACTAGCTGGTCCCGATGTGCCTGGGACTTCCTGGGCTGGAGGTACTCTGGCTTCCCCCACCCACCGGAAGCCATACCCCCCTTGGTCTCAGGCTGACATGATGGTGGGTCCCCCTGCTTCCTTCGGGGCAGAGCAGGCCAGGTGCTGCTCTCCTTTGCTCTCGAAACCAGTCGGGCCTGTTCCCACTGTTTGCGCCTGTGCTGAATGGGTCCTGCCTTCTTCCTGTCCTCAGAGCTGGTGACACCGGGCCCTCAGAGCCCAGCCTATGGATCTGGTTCTCGATCAAAGGACCATGATGACCCTTTCGGACCCAAGCAAACCAAACAAGCCCCATTAAGAAAAGCAAAAAAGGTCAGGCCTGGCTCCTGCCTAGATGCTCTCAAGAGTCACACACTGACTGCCTTTTTGTCATTTCCTCTCATCTGTCGGCTCCACCTTAAGCGACTCTCAGCTCTTGCAGTGGCAAGTGGCTGTTCTAGCTCCCTGCCCTGCTGTGGGGCAGGGAGGAGTGGGTGGAGGCCCTGAGCCTCACAGCCTTGGGAATCCTCTCTCTGACATGTTGTGGGGCACAGGAAAGCCATGTGGGACCGGGAGCTCGGCCAATCCCCAATTTTGGGCTTTCCATTCCATTCTTCCTCTGCAGCTGTAATTGTCCTCTGCAGCTGTAATTGCGCAGAAATACTCGGCTAGCCAAGGAGAGGGTATAGGTCCCTGATCTCTACAGTTGCTTCTCAAATACACAGATTCCTGGAGAGGGGAAGGAGCGCTTGGCAGGGAGAGAATGCTAGAAATGCAGGAAAAGGATTTCCCTTAGAAATATATTTATTTTTTTAAGAAATGAGAGGAATCTTTATCCCCAAGAACACGAGCGAGAGCCGCACCCAAATCAGGAGTACTTTTGGCCCTAAGAGCAGTACTGAACACATGAGCTGGGGGGGCGACAAGTATGTCAGGCTGTGAAGTCATCGCCCCCACCCCATGCTGGGGAGTTACACTGCCCCTGCCAGCAGGCAGCAGTGGAAAATCTGTGTGTGCTCTGAGCCTGTGCAGGGGACCAATGCTGCGGAGGAGAGGCTGCAGCCCAGCCCTCGGTGGCCTGGCTCCAGCAGGGAAGGGCCAAGGCCAGCCTCCCTAGGGCGCCAAGGGCTGTCGGCAGAGGCACCCCTTATGAGAACCAGCTCAGCCCCAGGAAGGGTGGGGTGAGGTTAGACATCAGGAGGGACTTCCCAGCTGTCTGAGTTATGTACGATACCTTGCCAAAGAGACAGCAGAATCTTCTCCCACGCAGAGAGTACAAGGGAGAGGTTTCTCTGGGTTGATCTGAAGGCAGTCTGTTTTGGTATATGAGAGCAGACAGCGGAATGTCTCTCAAGTCCAAAGAAAGAAAGACTACCTTTCAAGTCCTACCTTAAACACCTTGGATTGGGGACTCAGGGGAGGAGGAGCTTAAAATCAGTGCAGGGAGCACAGGCTTTAACCAAATCCCAAATCTCGAGGAGGCAGAGCACTGTCCTATATCAGAAACTATAGCTCACTGCACCGGCAGCTCAGAGATGCGCTCCTGGTCTGTTGGACTTAACAGCCCCTAGAGATAAAGCCATCTCTCTGCGGCCACAATAAGAGGGTGCCAGACTTCGGGAAGAATGGCCTCTTCCTCATTCTGGGTTCAGAAAGGCTGCAGGTCTCCCTTTGTCTGGCCCTCCACTCTGCGCCTTTTCTACACACTCCAAAGGTGGCACAGAGAAAGCAAGCGCCCTTGTCTGCCCCTCACAGCCCTCTGCCCGGCCACCTGCTTCCCACACTGCACGCGTGTATGTCCTTCCAGTGTCAGGTTCCTTGGTGTTCACACCTCGGAGCTAAATAAAAAGAGCGAAAGCCCTACTTCCAAGGGTAGACGCAAAATCTGCCTCAGCCGAGGGAGTGCTTTTTTCCCAGCCCTAGCTGAGGTTCAAAGCAAGGCAAGAAGAATGTTCAAAACAATGTGCAGAATTCAAAAGGGTTTCTGCTGAGCTCCCAAAGGAATGCAGCACAAAGGGCTCCTGGTAAGGTGGAAGGGGAGGAAGTGGTGAGGGTTCCTGGGTTCAGGAAGACTTATTCCCTCTCCTCATCAAGACTTCCCTGGCCCTGCCTGGCAGCATTATGCCAGTCAGCCCAGAAGTCTGGGCAAGGAGGAGTGGAACAGATTTCTCTGAGCCCGGGGCTGGGTTGGGAAGAGAAGGCCCAGAGTGGCCACACACAGTTGGCCTCATTCAGCCTTGGGCAAGTAACTCTAATCAGACGGGGAACTCCCAGGATGCAACTGGGAATTCCCTGTAGGGGAGGGAGGAACAGAGGGAGGGCACTTTCACTCTCCTCTTTCTCAATCACCTACCCTCCTCCTTCCACATGTTGATGCTGCTTCCTGTGGATTTGGTAGGAAGCCTTTCCCACTCCTCTATAAAGTACTAAGTATTTCTTTTATGAAGCCACTGGACTTGCCTCAACTGCTCACATCATAGCATAGCTGCTTTCTGGCTGTTGGAGCTGGTCTGCCCTCCTCGACCCTCTCCCTTCCCACCAAGATATTCTTCTGGCTTGAGTGCCTCTCACATCTTTAGGTAGTGCTAATAGATCTGCCCGAAGCGTGATGGGCAGAGCGGGCCACCTCTGCAGCCTGACCCACATGCACTGCTCTTGGGATTATTTATCTGGCATCTTTAGTAGAGCTGGGGCAAGAGTTCAAGATCATGGCCACAGGAGAGAGGGCTGGAGGAAAGAGAAGGAGCTTGGCTAGACCTCTATTCTGAAACTGACACGCTCCTAAATAGATATTCTAAAACACACTATACACCCTAAAGACAGGGAGGAAAATGCCAAAGAAGCCAGTTGCCATCTTCCTCTCACATCCTCCCCATCCCATATTCGCTCGCCTGGTTCTTTACTCCCCCCCAACACTGGCGTTCTCTAAAGCAGTGATCTCTAAGTAGGGCGCACACATCCATGTGCCGGAGTGTAGGACTTTTATATCACTCCATCCACTTCAATTTCTTGTCTATGTTACTACATAAATAATGCTAGCATTGGAGGTACTAATAGTAATACAGTAGTACAGTGGGTAGACATTTATTATTTATCACGGGGGCTATGTGTTTAATTTTTTTCTAGATTGAAAATGCTACTAGAAATTTCAATCTGCCACATGGAGGAAGAGCCCATCCTTGCACGTCCCAGCCTGTGGAAAAATGGACAATGCTTGGTAGAACACACGCCACTGACCCACGGCTTGGGAACAGGAATGTAAGAGATCCTGGGGTGGCAGGAAATGTTACCCTATATCTTGCAGTTAATGAACCAAAAGCGTAATTTGGGCTGGATTGTCTTAAAACAGATTCTTTCCCCTCCTGCTTTTTAGTCCCCAGAGAATCTCAGCTCCCCAAACCTAGTGGCTGCTCAGTAATTCTGTGAGGCAACGACCCTGGCAACTTCTATCAGGGGCATTCAGGGAGTGGGAGCAAGGACCACAGAGCAAGGTCAGGCCAGAGCTTCCCCAGATAATCAGATGCACAGTCCATATTCACCTTCTAAGCCCTTTCCCTTCCCTTGCAGCCCCGTCAGCTTAGGCCCCCGTCCTGGCTGCTTCCATCACACCCAGCTCTTCCCCATCAGAGCACGATGACAGTATTTCTGAAATTGCCTTCGTTTCTGTGTATCCTTGTATGAGCTCGAGGGAAAGAGGGACTGTGCCTGTTGTATCCACCATGGGGTCCCCAGCCTCTGAATGTGGCTGAAGGGAAACTAGAAGCGTTCCTATGCCTGTCACACCCCCAGTTCTGCAAAGGAGTCACATGGTGCCAAGGGAATGTAACATAGAAGTTCACACCAATATTCTGCTCGATCCAAATCCACAAAAATCTTTAGCTTTCTGAAAGAAACCCACAGGCAATGATTTATTGTTCAGTCAGGGCTTCCCTTGTCTGCCCATTCGGGTCTGGGCCCAGACTTCCTTCTGATTGTTGGCCTAGCTCTCCTTGGAAGACATTATTCTTTCCCCAGAAGGGGAAGCAGAGGTGAGGACAAATGTGGGAAAGTTCTACGGAGAAAGAAGGATTCATATAACTCTTCTATCTAGATCCAAAGAATTCCTACACACAAAGAGAGACAGACTCGGGGAAAATGCCTTTTTTTTCCTTCCCCCTCAGCCATGGAGATTCCCGTTCCAGAGTCACAAAGCTTCCGCCTGCTCACTGAACCACAGAAAGCCAGGGAGAAGATAAAAGCCTATCCTCTAGGGGTGTCATCCAAACACTGCTCTTTGGAGGATGGAGAGATTGGCTGGGGAGGGGGTATGGGATGGAGAACGAGGAGATAATAGAAGGAGGTGGATGAAGACATTGGAATGAAGAAAGAAGCAGGCCAATAAAGAAGATTCCATTGGTGGGAGACACTCAGATTTTCCCTACATGAAGCTGAGGCCATGTAGCTCACTCCCTCGGGAGCCCCAGCCTCAGCCCTGCCTCTCAGCCTTGGTTTGACAAAGCCCTGAAGGCTGAGGCCTTTAGTCGCTGAGACAGAAGCTTGTATCCTCTTTCATGTCTTCCCTACCCCTTGTGGTTTCCCTAACTTTCCTTCCCTTTTTTTGCACACATTCTGAGCCTGGCGTCCAGTTCTTACTGGACGCTGTGGAAGCCGAGCACCTCCCAGCATCCTCGTGTCGAACCAGCTCTCGGCCCCTGGGCAACTGCTCTTGTTCCAACTAGCCCCGCACACGCAAGGAACATAGGCCGCTATTACATTAATATTAGCATTGGGTCCCAATTAGACATTTTATCAGGCAGTGAAAGATAAAACAAACTTTTAAATTATCTCTGCTTCATCACATTCTACCCAGTCATAAGAACTTAGGTGAGTCAGGGCACCTGGGTGGCTCAGCGGGTTAAAGCCTCTGCCTTCGGCTCAGGTCATGATCTCAGGGTCCTGGGATCGAGGCCCGCATCAGGATTTCTGCTCAGCAGGGAGCCTGCTTCCTCCTCTCTCTCTGCCTGCCTCTCTGCCTGCTTGTGATCTCTCTCTCTCTGTCAAATAAATAAATAAAATCTTTAAAAGAAAGAAAAAGAACCTAGGTGAGTCAATGAAGCCTTTGGGCCTGGAAGGAGGCGTGGGGGACGCGTAGAATTAAATCCCTCTCCCTCCACAGCTGTGTAAATATCCAACAATAAAACCATGTCAGTGTCATAAATATTATAAACTCCCAGTTCCATTAGGCCCCTTACTAGCTACAGTTTAAAACAATCTGTCAATCTACACAAAACCCAACAGAAAATAAAAGGGAAGGGTCATCTTCTAGGAACCCATTTCCCCAATGGTCACTAGGTTTCCCACCGCCGGAATTCAAGCACCAGGTGAATTTATTTATCCTTACTATCAGTCTGCAGGGGGCCTCTCGAGGGGGGCGCCACCACGCCAGGCTGTCCGACAGGCAGTGCGCTCTTCTGTCAACAGGCTGATCTTGTATAGCACCGGCTCACCACCCGGAAAGTGGCGCTCTTTTCTCGGCCTGCCTCATTAAACAGCTCAGTGTCACCTTTGTCTGGGGACTTCTGTGTCATAGCTCTTCTGTGTCTCCTTTTCCATGCCTTCATTCCTCTCACACTCGAGGAGGTCCCCGTTGGCACTGGGGAGTAAATATTGCTCAGGGAAACGTTTTTGGACACCCTGCCTGCTCAGCTCTAGCAGCACCCCTCTGACAAGTCTTCGCTGCAACAAATCAGGATACAGATTTGTGACCTAAGAAAGCAGGGGGACAGCAGCAGATAACAGCACCAACAGTAGGGATCCTGGGGTTCAGGAATGGCCAGGGTCTTAAGGAACAGAGGCACCTGCCATTGAAGGCGTGGCTTTCAACTACAGGTCTGAAACTAGCACTGGGAAAGAACAGAAGGGCATTAACTACATTGGTAACATCTGCTATGTCAGGCTGAGATTAGAGTAGAATACAGGACAGCCTTTGGGAATGGAAGCCCTCTGGGAATCAGGAGGCAAATGGCAGCAGTAATGAGAAAGGAGTTGGAAAATGGGGAGGGAAGTCCGGATCCTGCTCTTAGGGGCGTCCCAGGTTCCAGCTGATTTGGACTCCTGAGTTTCACTCTGTGAGAGAAACAACTGACCACAGGGATCAAGAATGGTGTAGGAAGGGAACAAAGGTTCTGCCTAAATTCCGACAGGTGTTTCTAAGCTCCTGCATTTCTCAGTCAGCCCATAATATGAATAGCCTCTATTTAAGGACAACACTACTACAAAAGTGGCAGAATAAAGAAATCTAGCTGACAAAAGGTAAGCAGTGCCTGAAGGGCAGTCATTAGATTCTAGCCAGAAGGCAAAGAGTTAGCCTCCCGAAGGCAGCGAAGCACGGTCACCCTAACCAGATCTCTCCGACATCAAGGAGTGAAAGGAGGAAATGGCCGCCAGCTAGGGGAGCCTTTCCAGAGAAGATCATACGTTGCACCCTGTGGGCCTTCACATTCTGGCAAATGGCATCACATGATGGGCTCCATTTTAATCTGCGACAAACCACTTACTGAATACCCATTATATGCTTGAGCCCTGCACACACATCACACGTATATGCAATCCCAGTAATTAATCCTGATAACCATACGGGCTAGGTATTAACATCACTTTCGCTCTTTTTTTTTTTTTTAAAGATTTTATTTTATTTGACAGAGAGATCACAGGTAGGCAGAGAGGCAGGCAGAGAGAGAGGAGGAAGCAGGCTCCCTCCTGAGCAGAGAGCCTGATGCGGGCCTTGATCCCAGGACCCTGAGATCATGACCTGAGCCGAAGGCAGAGGCTTTAACCCACTGAGCCACCCAGGCACCCTTAACATCACTTTCAAAGAAGAAAGAGACTCAGGGAGGCTAAATAAACTGTTCATGATATGAACTAGTAACTGCAAACTAAAAACTGGTGAGGCTAGAGTTCGAACTCATGAGAGATAGGAAACTGAATTCTAGAAGGAAAGAGAACACGGAGGGCAGCTCTCTTTGATGGCAAAGAAAGCAAGACGTGGACAATGTACAAATATCTGGACAAAAACCTCTCTCTCTAATCCTGAAGAGTCGGAACTCTAGTCACAGACTTAAAACATTGATCAGAGGTCAAAACTTCTTAGACTTGGCAAGAAATATGATGCAGCCTCCCAAAAAGGCTCAGAAATAGGCTCAAGAGGCTAAAGGCATCTAAAGAGCAAGATCCTTGCTCTACATTATACTACTCAGCCATGTCCTGCCTCACTGACAGGATCAAGTAAGAACCTGTGGGAAGGATGCTACAACCATGTGTACAGAAAAGAAGGTTCCTTTGGCTCTGTCTCCATTTTGAGGAGGCAAAATTTTGTCTCACCATGGCTTATCAGGCAACCGAAGTGAGCCCGGCAAGCATGAAGCCAGATTTCCCCTTCTCTTTTAAGAATAGATTAGGAAGAACTATATGAAAAGCACACCAGATGGGGTTGAAAAAGACATCAATAATTCCCCGACATGAAATAAAATGAGTAATCCAGAGATATGGTAGGTCCTCTTATATACCCTATGATGTTCCACCCTATTTCTAACTGTCCACGATAGAGAACTGCCACATTGGGTAGATGGACTCATTCATTTTTTGGGTGCCCATTCTCCTCAGTTACACATAAGATCGTGGAGCAGAACGTATATTAAATTATTTTGTAATCAGGGACTGATCCTGAAGCAGAGACTTGACTATTTGCTCATAAAAGCATCTCTAACATAAGCATTTGTAAAGCAGAGATAAACTGTCTCCTTTTTGTACATTGTTACATAAAGGGGAAGAAAGCATGGTTTTCAGAGAACACCATCTCTAGGAAAGAAATGGCTCTCCACGGCCTCACCTCCTTTCAGTGCTTCAGAGACCACATTTTTCTCAAAAGACACAGATATACCAGGGAGGTCTCTCACTGCCTTCTCCGGGAG
The DNA here is from genome assembly GCA_004023965.1 of Spilogale gracilis. Classification (NCBI taxonomy): domain Eukaryota; kingdom Metazoa; phylum Chordata; class Mammalia; order Carnivora; family Mephitidae; genus Spilogale; species Spilogale gracilis. Next base: position 62,417 of record PITA01006508.1, read on the forward strand.
CTGGGGAAGCAGCAGCTCTGAACACTAGCCACCTTGCTCTGGTTCCCCGCCCCTGGTCCAGCCTTTACCTTCCACAGGGTGGGTTTTCAGTCTACTGCAGAGATTAATTACACCTCCATAGTGGGCATTGATCTGGTCGATTCCATCACTGGAACGCAGCTCCATGAGCTTCCTCAGGTCCATTACTGTGCAGCCGAAGTCCCCTTCATGGCTTTCAACCATCGAGTTGGCCGGCAAGGCATGTTCTGTTGGGTTCGTCATTTTGCCTGCTGTTACCAAGCCCCTCAACCAGAGAAATGTGGAGTTTCCCTTCAAGTGATCAGGAACTCGTGCCTTTCTTCTTACTTCTTGCTTCTCTGGGAGCCCAGTTAGAAAAGAGATGGACTAGAGCAGCCTCTAGCCCAGATCCTTTTTTGTGTATGAAACTTGGCAGCGAAAGGAGGAAGAGGATGGGGGGACTAAGTGGAAGCCGGACCGCGTGTCACGATGATTGGTGTCCCCAGGGAGTGATGGAAGTGCTTGTCCAGGGTAGGTAGGTTCCTAGTTTAGACCAACTTGCCCAGATGGAGGGATAAACAGGATGTGCATGTTACCATGGAGGCCACCTTAGCAACAACCAGCAACCGCGGTGGTAGAGGCGGCAGGAGGAGGAGGAAGAGGAGGGCTCCCTGGATACCGCTGACAACTGGATCTCTGGAATAAAGATTCAAAGACAGACAAAAACAATTAGAGAGGCCATGAAGATCCGGCATCTGCGAGGGCAAGAGGGACTCATTCTAGCACCAGGGTTTAGGTGACAGTTGATGCCTAGGCCGAAAGGATGGCTGAGGCCCAAGCTGAGCTGATGGAATCAGGAGGGGCCTGCTCCTCGCTCAGAAGCCCCTGCAGCCTGTGAACTCCCAGGTAGAGAAGTGATTTCAGATACACCGCCATCCTGCCATCACATCGCTCTCAAGCCAATTGACAGAGATCCGGCTGCTTCAGAAGCTAACAGTTCTCATGCTCGCCCCATCTGTTCGTTTGAGGGCCCCACCATGAGATCCTTTAGTCTGACTTGCCTCTAACTGGGGAGAAGAGGTTGGAAGAGGAGTCCAGACCACCCTGATCTGGAGGGTGGCCCGCTAGTCTGCCGCCCACACACCCCGCACCCAACACCTGCATGTAGACCAGGAGGGTAACCTCATAGCCGATGCCTGTGTGCTCTGAGGCCCCTCAGAGTCCTCAGGCTCCAACCAGTCGGAAACCCCGCTGCCCACCACAGGTCAGGTGCTAGGTTCCCATCTTAGAGCTAAGCCCCACCCCTCAAAAAGCTTCCGCTTTCTCCAAAAGGGGAGTGAAATGCTGGGGCAGTTGGCCATACAGGGTGCAGCCTTTTTACATGAAGGGGACAGAAGGACCTCTGAGGAGAAGGAAGAGGGTTTAAAGGTAAATCTGAGGGGCGCCTGGGTGGCTCAGAGGGTTAAGCCTCTGCCTTTCGGCTCAGGTCATGATCTTGGGGTCCTGGGATCGAGGCCCGCATCGGGCTCTCTGTTTGGCGAGGAGCCTCCTTCCCCCTCTCTCTCTGCCTGCCTCTCTGCCTATTTGTGATCTCTTTCTGTCAAATAAATAAATAAAATCTTTTTTAAAAAAAAAAGGTAAATCTGAGCATTGAAGTTACTGCGCTGCTGGAGATGAGACAGCAACACTTCGAATAGAGCCCAGGGCCATGGCAAGGTGAGCAGGAGAGCAGCGAGAGCCTGTGTGGAAGGGAGCACCAGACAGTCTCAGATCAGCACTTGTCTCCTCAGAGAGCCAGGTGCTCCCCGCACATGACAATATAAAGGGCTGAAGGTGGCCTGCACTGTTCTTGGCTTTAGAGAGCAGCTCTTGCCTTTCATGTGGGACCTATTGCCACATATCAGCCACTTATTTGTTTGTTTATTTATTTGTGTGAGAGAGAGGGTGGGGGAGGGGCAGAGGGAGGGAGATTTTTTTTTAAGATTTTATTTATATATTTGACACAGAGGGAGAGATCACAAGTAGGCAGAGACGCAGGCAGAGAAAGAGGAGGAAGCAGGCTCCCTGTTGAGTAGAGAGCCCGATGTGGGCCTCGATTCCAGGACCCTGAGATCATGACCTGAGCTGAAAGCAGAGGCTTTAACCCACTGAGCCATCCAGGCGCCCATGGGAGAGAGAATCTTAAGCAGATCCCGTACTCAGCGTGAAGCCCAATACAGGGCTTGATCCCATGACCCTGAGACTGTGATCCGAGCCGAAATTAAGAGTCAGATGCCTAACTGACTGAATCACCCAGGCAGCCCCAGATCATTTAAATGTGAAGGGGCTCAAAAATGTGAAGGCGTATTTTTTCTTCCCGTGTTTTTGTTTTTGTTTTTTAAGATTTTACCCATTTATTTGTCAGAGAGCGAGAATGCAAGCAGAGGGAGTGGCAGGGAGAGGGAGAAGCACGCAGAAGGAGAGACAAATTCCCCACCAAACAAGTAGTTCGCTGAACAAGGAGCCTGATGTGGGACTCAGTCGCTGAAGGCAGACGCTTAATGGACTGAGCCACCCAGGTGTCCCTAAGGGGCTCTTTCTAAATGTAGCACCAGACCTCGGGGGTCCAGCTCTGGTTAAACAGTCCCCATTGACTTGAGTTCAATTACCAGGGGGTGGCAATGAGCTCTGGACAGCCCCTCTCTAACACATAGATGACTTCCTCCCTTCTAGAAGGTAAATGAAAAAGCACAAGAACTATCAGATAAAGGCTTGACTCTTCCCAGTTACTTTCCCTAAAAATCACATGTGGCCAAAGTTGCTGTTGATTCCCACCAATCCAGTTCCTGCAGGTCCCGGCCGATGGAGCTGGTTACCCTCTGGCCTCCCCCCTTAGTGCACCCTTTGCCCCTTTGCCTCTTCCTTTAACCAGAGATTTTTAGAGTGACTCTGGCTGACAGAAGGCTAAGCAAGCAGGGTTTTGTTTTGTTGTTGCTCTTGTTTTTCAAATATCATACTGCTTTTCTTTTTAGATGTCCAGTAGCCTGGGGAGTAGAGGTCCGGAAGGAACGGGAGGCAGCACATCAAACTCCCTTTATCCCGCCTGGCACGGGGATACAAAGGGTCCCACAGAACGTCCCTCCAGTTCAGCTTCCCGCCTAAGCCTGGAGGCAGTGGGAAGGGCTCTAGCAATAAGAAGCCCAACTTGACCCTAAAGTAGAACTCCTTAACCTTTCAAGAGGATGTTGAGAACCGTGCTGATGGTTTAGCTGGAAATCGGATTCTACTTTTTTCCGATTTATTTGTTTTCTGTGTTCCTTGAGGGCAAAGGTCTGCACTTGTCCCGTTCACTGCTTTATCCCCAGTGCCTGAAGATAGCCCGCAAGCAGGGGGCATCCAGTTAATTTGTTGTTGCTCAATGATTGGTAACAGATTCAGAACCAGATTGACCATCTTCCTAGGCACCCTCTGGGCAAGTCACTATTCCTTCTCATTCCTGCTCAGTTCTTCCGCCTTTACATGCAGGGGGTGGAGGGAATCAGCCCTACTTCTTCACGCCATCCTCAGAAAATGATAAAGGACAGCAGTGAGAGCTAGAAATAGTGCTTGGAAGTCTTAGATCAAAGATGCCCAGCGTCCAGCATGCCTGCACTCAAGTAATGGGAGAAGGCTTACTTTGATCTTAATGAACTTTTGGTATCTAGCCCTTTAAGCAAAAGGCCAATAAGCTCCACACGCCCCTCCATCTTTCCTTGCCGGAGGGAACTCCCAACCCTCAAAAAGAATGGAAAATTCCAAGGCAGCTTCATTAGCAATAACCATTAGCTAGGTTATAACCATTGGCAGTACCATGAGGCTAGGCAGCCTCAGATTTCTAGAAAAGAAGAAGGGACAGGTCTGAGTCAGAATTCCTTACTTTGACCCTCTCCTCAAGATATCCAAGAGGAGAAATTTTTCACTCACTTGGGCAACGAATGAGAAAAGGACACTTAAGATGAGAACATATGGGGTGTGTGGAAAAAGAATGAGGTTTGTTTGTCTGCCTCAGGTTTGCTGGAGAAATGGGTACAGAGGAGGGTAAGCACTAAGCTGCTGGCTGACAGTGAAGGCGGGCGGCAGCAGCTGGGGCCCCGGTCTAAGGCAGGATCTCTATGGAAGTTGTTCTGGAATTTGGAGGCCTTGCATGCACCCGTACTTCTCTCTGAGCTCTTCGAACGTGAGCTCTCTGCAACTGCTGAGCCTGCCTAGCCCCTATCCTTATTAGGCAACTGGCAAAGAATATTCTGTAAGCACTCAAACGGCCTCAGCCTTAGCCTCAGACGCAAGGCCCAGACGCCCGGGAGGTCCCACCTCTCATCAGGTCAGGATGAGTCATCCGGCTCGGGGCATTCTGGGTAAGGTATGCTCTCACTCCCCGTTTCCAGCACTGGGCCCGCTTACAGGGTGAGAGCATGGAAGAGCAAGCCCTCCCATCACTTCCTTCAGAGGCAAGAATCGTGGTACTTTACGTGATCGCTGAATCATCCCAGTGTTTTTCTTCCTAAAGTCCTGTAACGTCTGCTCTACAATTTGTAATGAATGACCTGTGAAAGCATTGTCACATATCAGTTCTAGGGAGGACACAGGACAGCTAGGACCCCCCACCCCCCCAGCCCCGCCACCCCAGCCATACGGATGAAGACACTGAGGTCCAAGGAAATAAGAAGTGATTCAGTCTTTGGCAAGTCAGCGTCCTTGGCTGTCTGGTGCTCTTTTTGTGACACCTTACTCCTCCCCCGAGTATTTCTGGAGTACAGAAAATACCCATTTCCACTCGGAGGAAATGCAGCTCTTCCTCCTGCTCGTTGTTATTCAGAATCGACATTGACATTCACGTTACAGGGGGGAAGCAGACTCTGCTGCGCTCCCGCTCCCTTACACACCTGAGAAGCAAACCACCCCACACTTCCTGATAACTCAGGCGGCCTGAGGCTTGCTAGCAAGTTCCAAAACAGGGAGCTGCCAGAGACAAGAGTCTCAGGCCCTAAGTCACCAAACCATAAACAATAGTCAGACACTGTTTCCTTCAATTTTGTCCAAGGAATCCCTTGCTCTTGGAACTTTCCCAGCACTAAGGAAGAGATACATCCCCAGACGATGAAGGAGAAAGGGTAGATCCCGTGTAGGGGATGGAGTAGGGTCTTTTGAGGATCTGAATGGAAGCCACCCCCCCAATCTCCCCTGCCAAAGGCTCCTATTGAATCTGGCACGAAGCATGGGAAATGAAGTATGAATGGAAACAGGAGAAAGGAAACAGGAGGGGCCAGGGGCTGGGGAATCAGGCTGGCTCAGCTCTGCAGCTGGACCTGCCTGGAATAATAAGGGCCACACGAGACTCTGGCCTCCAGGCTGTATCACTGCCATTCGGGATGGTGAGCAGTGAAGGAGGGAGGGAAGAGTTCAAAGGGGTTGGGCGGGGGAGCCAGTCCCATCTTAGATGGCACCAAACTGAAATAGGACACCTGTTCCAGAGCCCCCCCTCCCACAACCTGTTCCCATCTCTCTAATCTGGAGGCTCCCTTTCCTGAGCCAGGCTCTCTTTTCCTCCCTATTTGCAGGAACAGGGAGGGAATGGTGTGGGGGGTTGGAAGGGAGGGAAATAATACGAGTTGAGTGCCTACAATGAGCCGGGTACCATAGTAGGCACTTTGTGCGGGAATGAAAGAGAAGTCAGACGTGCGGGCGCACACGCGTGTGTTAAACAGGGCCTAGCATAGTGACTGATACTAGTGGTGGTCCACTCACAGCAGCTCTTACCATCACTGTGTATAGTGTTTCGTGAGTCCTCACCAGCTCCATAGGGAGGGCACCGCCATTTCATGGCAGGGAAATAGAGCTTCAGGGAGCCAGGATTTGTGCCCCAGTCTGAATCCAAGCCACCCTGCCTACAAGACAAGGACAATCCTGTGACACAAAGGAAAAAAAAAAAAGCTACAGCTTTACCTCCCAAAGCCTGCTGAGAAGGTCCACATGAACCTTTCTGTCCTTTGCCCAAGGCCAGCCCTAAAGGCTCTGAAACAGGGCAGGGAACCATCACCTCAGAGGTGATTTGAGATAGAGATCCTCCTCTAGCTTCTCCCTCTCCTATCTCTGGCAGAGGCATTTCCTGGACCATCACCTATGATTTCCAAAGCTTTACTTCTCCTCTCAGGCACTCCCAGGCTCCTGAGAGGGCCATGCCCTGTCAAGAAACCCAGCAAGCGCTTGAACATGGCGGGCTGCCTGATCTGCCCTTCTCTCTGAAGGTCTACACCACACACAGGCTTTCTCTGCTCCCTCCCCACTACAGGTCTCTCGTTTCCATGACTCGGATCCTAGCCTCCTCTCGCCAGTTCCTGCCACTCGGGTCTGGCAGCCCATCCCCATCAGGGTCCCAGGCTCTTCCTTCCCTCCCAGGCCTGCCCTGCCCTGTTGCCCCTTCACTGCCCGCTGGCTTGCAGAAGCAGATCTGAGCACACACCCTCCTTCAGTCTTCAGAGGCCCTCTGGAGGTAGAGGGGAAGAAGGCCAGAGGCAGAGAATACTGGCTAAAGTCTAGATAGTGGGCGTCACCCCCATCATCATGCCCACAAGCCAGGCCCATGCCAAGAAGCCAAGTGAGGGCCAGGGCACCCAAACCAGGCCTCCGCACTGACCACAGGAGGGCACGATGTGGCCTGTGGCCCTGGTCTAGGTCCTAGAACCCAATGCTAATCCTAGCACCTGGGTTCTAGAGGATTCTCCCTTCTTGAAGAGAGAACCTCACTTCCTGGTTAGAAGGCAGCACCCACGAAGCTGTCTTGCTGACCCGTCTCCTCCCCGTCTGCCACACTGAGCAAGCCCTCAATTCTACAGCAGAAATGCAGTGTGAGAATCAGAGCCATCTTTTTGGAGAAAGGTGACACCCTCTACCCCTGAGCCTCAGGGATCCAGAATTTTTCCTTCTTCTCCAGAGACAGCTGGCATTTCCAAGTCAAAACTACATCTCTGCACACCCTGGCCCCATCCCCTACTCCTGGGTGCATCGCCCAAAAAATGATCACGTAAGTTCAGCAGGGGACATGCGTAACGACGTTCACTGGAACATTACTGGCCGTGATGGCAACCTGAGATTCCCTGTCCAGGGTGGGCCGGCAGAATATGTGTGCTAGATAACAGCGTTATTAGGTAAGAGTTAGAAACATAGATCAGATGTACACATGATACCGGCGATCTTAGAAACAGCACTGGGGTGGGGCAGAGTGTTTTTAAAAGCTTCTACACAAATTAAAAACACACTATCTAGGGGTGCCTGTATGGTTCAGCCATTAAGCGCCTGCCTTCGGCTCAGGTCATGATCCCGGGGTCCTGGGATGGAGCCCCACATCGGGCTCCCTGCTCGGCGGGAAGCCTGCTTCTCCCTCAGCCAATCCTCTTGCTTGTGTTCCCTCTCTTGCCGTCTCTCTGTCAAATAAGTAAAATAAAATATTTTTTAAAAAGTAAAAACACACACTCTAAAGTGATGCTATACATTTTAAGGGATGATTTAAGCCATAAGATATCTATGAGCACATTAGAATGCTGCTCATGGGTGGAGAAGGGGACAGATGTGGGATGTGGGGTGACAGTGAGCACGCAGAGGGCCTCGTGTGGCCCAGTGATAAAATGGGCCATGAACCAACGGTATGGTCATCCCTCTACTCTGCATTTGAGATCTGAACAAATAAAAACAAAATATACCATTATCCTGAAAACTTGCAACCCTAGAGGGGCTGTACTGTCTCACACATGCTATGGCCATGAGGACCAAACTTAGCGGCTCAGGCCTGATGCCTTCAGAGGGCGTGGGAAAGGCAGGGCCCATCCAGAGCACAAACTCCCGCTACACAGCGATACCAAGAATTGACCCAAGGTTGTCAGCCTGTCTCTAATCATCTGGCTTGTTGAGATTCAGTTCCTATCAGAGTCCCTGGAAACCATCGAGATGAAGACAGGAAGCTTCAAGGCTTGGGTCGGGATGCTAAAGCAGAATGTGCCTGAGAGGGCAGCGTCCCCCCTCTGGCTTTATTCTAAAATAGCATCAATCCATCAAGATGAAAAAGGGCAGCCCCTCAGGCCTGAGCCTTGGGGAAAGTACCCTCTTCAACATAATCTGAGTCATATTGGCTTGGGTCACTCCTGTGACCCTAGGGGTGCGGGGGAGTGTTCACAGCAAGCCAGAGCTTAAGAAAATGTGGAGGACGGAACCATAACACTGGCCATTTCCTTCAGCTGCTTAAGAAAGACAAGAGCCCATTTCAGGTGGGAGTGACGAGGTCACGCAAAAGGCCTGCTATTTAACAAAAGGGGTGCTGGCAGCCTCCCCCAGTCCCACCCACCTGTTCAGGGGAGATGCTCAGGATATGGGTTTGCAAGGATATCTGCTGCTCACACCCAAGTAGGGAGCAGCGCCTCAGGACTGGGACAGGACACAGACCTTGGGCAGTGACATGCAAGTGTCCAGTAGGTATGCTCTCTTGGACAACATACATTGCCTTTCTTGGGGCTGCTTTCTATGGTTTTTCCACATTTTGGTTCCAAGAGAACAAAGGGGCTTTTTAGCAGCTGGATTGGATCTTGTGTTATTTTTAGAAACAAATCTCAGCAGAGTCATGCTGGGCTGGCGAGAGGGAGAGGAGGGTCAAGCTCCCTTGGCTCCGGCAGCAGGATCTCGCAGCTCCTAAGCCTCAGGTGCTGGTGGCGTCCTCAGGGGGGAAGGGGAAGCCCCTAGGCTGGGACAGAGAGGGCCACAGCTCATCCCCCAGGGGAGGGTGCTGCAGGCAGCTGCTCTGCCCCAGAGCTCAGCGGGGGAGGAAGCCAAGGACTCTTCCCATGTGACCCAGACAGTCGTCAGGGTACCGCACACTGGTCGCCGTGTCTGGGCGACAGGCCCATCACACCCATCCACTCCATAACAGTCTCCCCAGTACAGAGCACAGAGAACTGCCTCCCTTCCCTGCAAGGCCCAGGCAGACAAGCAGGGACTCCACACGGAGACGATGGTGGGCATCAGGAAAGGGGGCTATACTTGCAGCCTGCCTCAGAGCCGTGCTTCCTGAGCTCAGGTGAGCATCAGGACCCCTGGGGGGGCTGAGAATGACCTATGCCTGGGCCCCACTGCTGCCACCAGACTTTCTGATTCGGGGGTGTGCGGGCAGGCCTGGGAATACGTCTTCCTTTTCTTTTCTTTTCTTTCTTTCTTTCTCTCTTTCTTTCTTTCTTTCTTTCTTTCTTTCTTTCTTTCTTTATTTATTTCTTTCTTTCTTTGGAATACATATTTCTTTTTTTTCTTTTTCTTTTCTTTTCTTTTTATTTATTTGACAGAGAGAGAGATCACAAATAGGCAGAGAGGCAGGCAGAGAGAGAGGAGGAAGCAGGCTCCTTACTGAGCAGAGAGCCCGATGTGGGACTTGACCCCAGGACCCTGAGATCATGACCTGAGCCGGAGGCAGAGGCTTAACCCTCCGAGCCACCCAGGCGCCCCTGGAATACCCATTTCTAACACACTCTGTAACGAGGGTGCTGCCACTCTGGGGCCCACAGCTTGAGGACACGGCAGAGGAGACGAACAGCGTGGCAAGCATCTCCCACAACACCAGGGCAATGCCCTTCGTGGGTGTCCGAGGGGGAGCCCAGTTCCGACAGTGTTCTCGGACCTAGGCTGATCGCGGAGTCACAGGAGGGTCTTGTCACAAACTTCCTCCCGCTTTTCCTTCTCCGAGAGTGCCGATCTCTGCTTCCATTCCTCTCAGGGCGCCTGCTTTTCCCAGAGAGACCGCGATCCTCCCTAGGCAAGCCCCTCTCCTGTGAGTCCTCGAGAAAACAGGGCTCCAGGGGACCTCCTGGGACTTGCGGCAGGAGCCAAGGTTTAGGCGGAAAGTTGAAACAAGCTACCCCATGAGCTTCAGAGAACACCCAGGCATCTCCTAGGTTCAGGTGGAGCTAAGCACCCTCTGCACTCTTGTTTCCTACGGTGCACAGCAGGAGATGGGAGACGGCGGGGGCGGCATGCTGGTGATGGGAAATGTGGAAACCCAAGACGCCCACCGCTCACTTTGGGCTCCCCCAGTGTTCCCGCTGCTGGCCCATCTGGATCCCAGTCTGCCCTCCCTGCCACCCCCATAGCCCCGGGGTGGGAGGGGCACCTGCCAGCTGCTCTGGTGGGGGGACAGGGGAGGGGGGCTGCGGCTGGGGGAGAAGCAGCTGTTTTCCTGTCGGGGTGACAGGCTGCTCTAAACACCCGCTGCAGGTTGCTATGGCAAAGCGAGTGCGCAGCCTGGCTACAGTGAAGCTATTTATGTGTCTGTGATGGCAGAGTGGTCTGTTTTTTATTATTTTACTTTTAAAGCTTTCCTTTCCCAACCCCCCTAATAATACAGCTTAAAAACAACAACAACAACAAAAAGAACCACCACAACTTTCTCAGGACCAGAAAGAAGGTAGCCGGAAAACAGAGCCTAGAACTCGGTCCAGGAAAGGGGAAGCTGAAGTGAGGAATACAGTCCGTTCCTTCGAGCAGGGAATGTCAGGGAATGTCAGGGAATGTGTGTCTTCCTGCTCCTGCAGGCCTGGGCTTCAGCTCCTCAAGGAGGAAGGCCAAACTCTGTGTCCTCTCACCTCCGCGCCACTTATGAAAAGGAGACAAAGCCCCTCTGTCTTCTATCTTCCTGTCAGAGGCAAGCTCCTCACATGCCCCCTCTTGCCCTCACCCCCCGCCATCAGCCCTCACTGGCTGCGGGACTGACCTCTAGAAATGCCTTTGCAGGGATGCGTGTTTCTGCACTTACACAGAGAACTTTCATCCATTTCTCACCCTTCGGGGTACTCTGGGGTGAGGGGGAGTCCTGCACAAGGTGGGAGATTTAGTCAGGGTGGCAAGGACCCCTAACTGGTGCCAAGGAGTTGGCACTTAAGGCTCCAATGCTGAAGGATGACCAGAAGTGAGACTGATTCCTCCTTGGGCACACAGGTCTTTGAGGCACCAGGCACATGGGAAAGGTTTTTGACAGAGGAGGCAGGGAGTGATCAGAGATTAGCCACTGGCTGGGGACACTGTGGCCTTCTGCCTTCTCCACTCATCCGACCCAAAATAAAGTAACAACAACAAAAAGGAATGGGCTGGGGGCTCATAGGCAGCTCAAGAAGGGCAAGAGAGTGGAAGGAACTAACCCAGGCAGTAATCAGTAACCACACATATGTGCGCATGCTCGCACCCTTCAGCCAAAAATGTGTTCCAGCTTTGACAAACATGCTATAGGCTGACAATCACTAACTGACATCCAAGTAAGAGAGAATCACCTTCCAGAAACAGCTGGTGGGAATACAGACGATGCTACAGGATTTTATCATCTCTCTTTCTCCACCTTATTCCAGCTCCTTTTGGATTTGGTATATCCTTAGGAGGAGGGAAAAAAAAACCCTAAACCTATTGCTGATGGGCACGCCAATCAGATAAAATAAAGTTAGGGCAGTATTAAGAAGAGCAAATGAACTGTTCCGATTCCTTCCATCTCAGATTATAACTGAATGTTCCCAGATACCGCGGAAAACAACTGCACCGGGAGGAGAGAGGGCAGGAGAAGGGGGAAGCACCCTCCGCTGCCCCAGGAGAGGTCAAAGTCATGACTGACAGCCCCAGTGAGCTGAAAAAGTCTTGCTGGGAAAATCAGAACTTGGGACAGAAATTAGTCTTGGCAGCACCTTGGGGTCAAAAGAGCAAAGCAGTCATGGTTTTTAAGCCTGTCAAACCAACTGTCATCAGCGTCCCATTGTCCTGTAGGGTAAGAAGGGAGGAGGTGAGGACAGGGTAAGAAGGGAGGAGGTGAGGACAGGGAAAGAAGGGAGGAGGTGAGGACAGGGTCCAGGATGGGGCACTGTTCCAACAGCTGAAAGGAGGCTAATGGAAAGACTGGTGACCCAGACACCAGTGTTTCTATTCCTAAGTCCAGGGTATTAACGCAAGCTGGGTGGCCATTACTTAGGGATACGTAAGAAGACAGAGAAGCAGACACGTCTCAGAACGCCCAAGGTAGAGGAAGCTTCCAAAAATCATGGGGCTAGAAAGAACGTCTATTCAGAAAAGCCCAGATCCATGGTGATAGACACAGAGCCCATTGTTGAAAGACACAGAGGGCAGGTGAAGAGGTGACTCAGCCTCAGCTGGTCATTGCTCAGGGAAGAGGAAAGAACGTGGAGAGTACCGTTTCTTAATCTTCCAAGGGAGCAGAAAGGTTGTCGCACCTCTCCATCCCAGCCCCTGTGCCTGGCCTCACGTGGACTTAATGAACAACCAAGCTTCTCTGCTCCAGCTGGCTTCCATTTCCAAGGGAAGGAGAAGCATGGAAGTTCCTGAAGGGGACCCAATTGTCACAGAGAATCGGTCACCTTTACATTCCAAGAACCACTCCTTCACTACTTGCCCCATCGCCCCCTTTTCCCTCTTGGGATCCTGGACGACTGGCTGGAGTGGTGCCTCTCTCTCATTCCCCAGGACACAGTCCCAGGGATCTTTGGGTGCAGATAGAGGCAGACCAGCCATCGGCAGAAATTACCCACTCTCTAGGGAGAGGCAAAGGTAAACATAAAGAATTGAAGTTCTGGGGCGCCTGAGTGGCTCAGTTGGTTAAGCGACTGCCTTCGGCTCAGGTCATGATCCTGGAGACCCGGGATCGAGTCCCACATCGGGCTCTCTGCTCTGCAGGAAGCCTGCTTCTCCCCTTCTCACTCCCCCTGCTGTGTTCCCTCTCTGGCTGTGTTTCTCTCTGTCAGATAAATAAAATCTTTAAAAAAAAAAAAAAAATTGAAGTTCTCCCAACACCCATTCGATTCTCAACTCCCACACACAGCATTTTAAACACCACTGCAGTCCCTCCAAGGAAAAGCCTGGGAGAACTATGGTGATGGTGGTGGCAGGGACGCCTGTAGGAAGTGGCAAAAAAGGATTCTTTCTGAATTATTTCTGAAGCACTGTGCTGCCAGAAATCATAGGAAAAATACCTAGCACCGAACTCTTTCGATCTCATTTTTCTCCCTATACTTCAGTTCCAAGCTTCTCATTTTATTTTTTTATATGTATGTATGTCACTTTCCCCATCTCTCCCTCTCTCCCCGTCTCCCAGTCTCCCTCCTTCCTTCTCTCCTTCCCTATCTGCCCCACCCAGCTCCCCCCACCCCATCTATCTCAATCTCAAAATCTCTCATTCTCTTTCCCACATCTTCAGCAACAGCCCGACTGGATGGAATTCCATTCTCCTTATGTGGTAGTTTCTGGAATCAGTCAACCCTGTCCAGCACACATTGGCACAAGGAGTAGAAGGGGGATGGATCTGCTGAGAAGCAGGTGGTCACTGTGGGGCCAACACAGGGAGCACCAGCAAGGCACCAAGCCACGCCCCTGGGGTCATGGAGGATGGAAGAAGCAGAGCATGAACTCTGTCAGTCTACCTGCATGCCCCCACGGCCTTCTGGAGCTCACCTCGCTAAGCCAAAGGCGTGCATCTAACTGTGCTTGAAGTACAGGCAAGTAAGGGGCTACACCAAGGTCCCAGAAGTGAGGAGCCCTAACAAGACTGGGGACGAGAAAGGATATGGGACTACTGTGTGGATTAAAAACTAAAATCATTGAGTATGCTCAGCCAAGTTCTCAATCTGGCATAAAGAAAGAAGTGGCCTGATGGAGGAAGGGGCTGGGAGCCTAGACAGACAGAATGGCACCTGGGGCTACAATCTGATTCCGGCTCCGTCCACAGGCGGAAAAGACAAGAACTGAACACAATGAGCTGGTCCTCCGCCACCATGAGCTGCAAGGTAATTCCAGTCTCCCATTTCATTTGCACTCGGAGCCTGTAACACATGGGTGGGGAATAGACATATGGAGGCTGGATTCAGCTCCCTGGAGACAGGGCTGCCTTCTGCCCCACCGCTGTGTAAGGACTCAAGGATTCACGGAGGGACTGTGACCCAGACGAGCCGGACCTCTGCAGGCATCTTACGGTATCTGCCTGACACTAGGTTCTGCAAAAGTATTCTTTCCCTCTTCGTCTCCAGGCTCAGACACTCTGGCCAGCTGTTCCAAATCCGTAAGCTCTCCATCACCGGAGAACAATCCTTTTCGGCTGGGGGGAAGGGGTCAGTGCTTTCCCTTAAGGGTCTCAGCCACTGAACCCTCCCTCTGCCAGCAGCCAAGTCCAAGGAGAGGCTGAGGACACACGGCTGCTCTCCCTGCCCCCCTCCTCCTCCAGGCAGCACAAGAAAGAGGACTCCTCCGTGGGGGAAGTCCCAGAGCAGCGAGGCCTGGAAACTTTGCCGTCTAAGGCTGTGGAATTCTCCCACTGGGCTCCTGCAGTTAATCATTGTGGTTCCCTGGATTCCCAATTTGGGCTTTAAAAGGTAGCACCACAGAAAGAAGGACAAACATGTTGAGGAGAAGAAAAAGAAAAAAAAAACAGTTGGCAGAAGCGAACAGATAGCCACCCCAACACCAGTGTTCTGAGTAATGGAGTAAGCGTGGGGAGGAGAGAAGAAAAGAGCAGAAGAAAAAGAAGCCTAGACCACACCCCAGAATACTCTTCAGGGTTCCTAGCTAATGTTGCCTGTATTCATACTCCAGACCCTATAGAATACATCACTCCTACCGCTGACCTGCTTGTGAAAATATTGTCTAGGGGTTGGTTTGTTGGAAATGTCCTCCTCTTAGCAGATCGGAAAGAACAGAGGCTCTTGTCACCCCTTGGAAAAAGGAGCCAGAGAGGTCACAGCTGTGAGTGCGAGGCTTTGGGACATTAAGTTCCAAGATGGTAGAAATGGTCTCTTAGGTCAGGTTGCCATGGTTTCCAAAAGAGCAAACAGAAGTTTGGCTCTAAAGAGGGCCAGGAGGGTGAACTGCCTTTTCTTCCTATGGGAATAGCTTCAAGAGCCAAGAGGGGGATATAGTAAAATGCTGAGGAGGTTACAGAAGGTTCTAGGGGAAAGAAAATAGTCTTGACAGCTCTCATTCTTCCCAGGGAGGCTGGGATGGGAGGCCCCATTAGTAGAACAACAAGGTACTTCTCAGGGGCTGAGATAGGCCTAGGAAATAAATAGGAAGATGAGCAACCTCTCTCTCTAAAATGCCCAGCCAACCTAACCTAGGAGGCAGGGAGCACAGAGCAAAAGTTGAGCTGCTTTGGGAAAGTCTCCAAAGACTCTGCGTTTTTCTTGCAAGCAGGGCAGGGAGATGACCATCCCCAGAAGTGATGTGGAGAGGTGCTGATCCCCAGAACTGAAGCCCACCCCACTGCCTACCCTTAATGCCCCCACTTCCCAGGGTCCCTGGTCAGGACTCTTTCACTCTCCAAAGGAGCCAGATGGGGCAGAACCCTGGCAGGTGCCAAAAATTACCAGCTGTCTGGGCAATAGGGCCACTGGCCAAGGACTCCCCTTTCAGACTCACGGGCAGCGATCCTCATCATAGGAGAACCCCTTGGCTGTCTGCAGCTCGGCTCACACTGGGCAGATGGGAAGGAAAGAGAGCTGCTCGGGACTCTCTGCCACACCTGGATGCAGCGATTATGGCGGCTCTGTAGGTGAGGGACCACGTGTGCTCCGCTACCTCCTCCGAGCAGAGTGGGGCCAGGGGTATGACTGGCCACATGTTAGGAGGCGGGCCAGACCTAATCCCAATTTCATCCCTGGCAAGTGCACTAGCCAGTAAGTTCCTGGCCTTTTCAGGGAGCAGACCCTCTGCTTTTCCTACCCACTGTATCAGACATCTCATAGAATTCCAGAATCAGTCATGAAGGGAACTTTAAGGAAAATATAATACCAACCCCCTTGTTATTATTTTTTTTTTAAAGATTTTATTTATTTGACAGAGAGAAGCACAGCCAGAGAGGGAACACAAGCAGGGGGAGTGAGAGAGGGAGAAGCAGCCTTCCCGCCGAGCAGGGAGCCCGATGTGGGACTCAATCCTGGGTCTCTGGGATCATGACCTGAGCCGAAGGCAGTCGCTTAACCAACTGAGCCACCCAGGTGCCCTGACCCCTTGTTTTATATCTAAGCACTGACGATTCCAACACGGAGCTGGGCATTGGGACAAAAAGGCTATACAATCTATATGGAAAAGCAGAATACAGGCAGAGGCCAAAGAGGCAAAGAAACCTGTGATCGGGTGTCCAATGAAGGGTGCAGATCTCTCCTTTACCTATTCCCCTGTGTGTGTCCACTGCCCCCAGACTGCCCCGCAGGACAGCTCACAGCCATCCTGCTGCTGTCGGGAAGAGTTCACTCACAGGCCGGACTCTCCTGATGGGCTCAGGCCCACAGCACGAGCGAAGAGCAGCTTTCTCAGGGCTTCCCAGCGGTGCAGAGTGAGCCCTGAATGTGGGTACCAGGAAAGAGGTGGCGGGGAGCAAAACAGCCTAAGTTTCACCAGACAGGTCATGTGCCCAAGGGCCACAGTCATCTGAAAGCAGCATCTTTGGGACATCTTTACAGAGGTGCCTCAGGCTAGTAGCTCGCTTAGCTGTCAACCTGGCATGTGGCCTGGGGTCGCTGGGCCGAGAATGTCTGAGGAAGAAAACCGGAAGTGCATCCAGTTTGACCAGGGAACTCACGGGAAGGGCTGACGTGCCCCAGCAGTGGGCACCACGGCCCCGAGCCCTCCCGGAGCTCTGCCTGCCGGCATGCTGCCCTTCATTGGCCAGACTCTTGGCCCTCTCAGCTCGCGTTTCTCCCACACCAGCTCTTCCCAAGCAGCCACTGGGCTTGCCTTTCCCTCTGTGTGCCCTCCTCCAAATCCATTCTTCCTGGGCCTTAGAATCCTCAGCTGAAAACCAAGGGTAACGAGAACAGCCTACCTCAGATGAAAGCTGAGAAGACTGTCACTTCTTTTGTGAACAAAGACCCACGGCCTTTGCACGGAGAGGAGAGGCTATAGAGCCCCGGAAGCCAAGCCAAGAGGCGGTGTCCTGGTCTGAGGCTCCCATTGCCTCTAGGCACCGTGTTCCAGCGCTTCCCAATCCTGGATCTGGGTCTTGGACTCTAGGCACTAGGAAGTCCCTGGTACTTCCTAGTCACGAATTTCTCCAGAATTCCCAGCTTCTGCAGCTCCATCTGGGGAGCGGTCCGCCCAAGGTTCCCTGTGAAGTGGTGTCAGCCAGGCCGAGCAGAAAGACAGAAAACTTCACGACAGTCAAAACGCTTGTGCTGAGAACGCAGATCCGGGTAATGCCTGGCCATTTCAAAGTACTCCGACATGTGCTCTCGGGGGACAGCCTTTTAAGGTAGACAGCACTAACACTAACGATATTACTCTTTCTACCAATTTTATAACACGTGGTCTTAAAGGTGACATGACTCCGTGAAGGCCACGCAACCACAGGAAGAGCTGGGAAGAAGCTAAGACACACCCCATGCCACACAGACCTTGACGACGGGGGGGGGGGGGGGGGGGGGGGGGGGGATAGGAACAAGAGAACTAGAGAGCAACCTATATTCGACACAGAGCTGGGGGATTCCTGTCCTGATGAGCTCAGAGGATTAATATAGATTCTAATACTTCCTCCCAGAGGTATCTGTGAGACACGCTGAGGGTATGTGTGAAGTCAGCGTGTGTCATCCTCTCAGCCTGCACACACCTCACGGTGCAGCCTGCGGTCCAGACAGAGCACGCCTGCTGCAGCACCGGGGGGAGAAGGGGGGACAACCAGAGAAAGGGTGGGGAGGAGTCGGGGAGAGGAAGGAACAGGCCCCTTCCTGAAGGGAACTCCCAGCCCTAGAAGTCTTCAGAAAGAAGACAGGACATGGGGCGCCTGGATGACTCAGTTGGTTAAGCGACTGCCTTCGGCTCAGGTCATGATCCAGGAGACCCCGGACCGAGCCCCACATCGGGCTCCCTGCTCGGTGGGAAGCCTGCTTCTCCCTCTCTCACTTCCCCTGTTTGTGTTCCCCCTCTGGCTGTGTTTCTCTCTGTCAAATAAATAAAAAATCTTAAAAAAAAAAAAAAAAAAGAAGACAGGACATGCCTGCACTAAGAAGCCCCAGAGTCCTAGCACCGCGCACACAGAAATCCTGAAGGGCACCAGCCAAGTGGGGCACCAGACATGACCTGCTGATGAGGGGAAGAAACACACAAAACAAACCCCTCAACAACAAGCATAGAAAACAAACCCGCTCTGGAGTCTCTGGCCCCTTTGCCTACTGTGCTGAGAACAGAGCACCCCTGGGGGGCAACAGCAGCCTCTGTCCCCAGGTCTGCAGGCAGAGGCAGGCTGTGACTCCAGACAGTCCCTGCTCTCCTTTCCAGCTAGCCATCCAGGCTCACATGAGCTCCCTCACGTTATATGTTGGGAAGAGAGACCTCTGGAAGGGCCCAATCCCAGAAGAGGCCCCAGAGCAGAGTTTACAAAGAGAGCACTGGGCTGCACATCCCCACCCCCTCAACCGCCTCAGTTTCCTGCTTCCAGAGACCGTTCTCTCCATATGACTGCAAACTATGATCTACCTGAGGAGGCTTGATTCAAAACAGATGTGGTCTACCCAGACAATGAAATGGGATTCAGCCTTAAAAAGGAAGGGAATTCTGACACCTGCTACAACATGGATGAAGCTTGAGGACATTATGTTCAGTGAAAGAGGCCAGGGCACCTGGGTGGCTCAGTCTTTAAGCGCCTTTGGCTCAGGTCATGATCTCAGGGTCCTGGAATCGAGCCCTGCATCGGGCTCTCTGCTCAGTGAGGAGTCTGCTACTCACTCCGCCCTGCCCCCCGCTATGCTCTCATTCTCTCAAATAAATAAAATAAAATCTTTTTAAAAAAAGGAGCCTAGACCCAAAAGGACAAATATTGTAGGATTCCACTTAGATTGAAGCACCTACTCTAGGCCCAAATTCAGAGGGAGGAAGCAGAGTAGAAGTTGCCAGAGGCTGGGGGAAGGAGGTGGGGTGCTATTTTTTTTTAGAGAGAGAGGGAAGGGGAAGAGGGAGAGGAAGAGAATCTTAAGCAGGCTCCACACCCAGCATGGAGCCTGATCTCATGACCCTGAGATCATGACCTGAGCCTAAATCAAGTCGGACATTTTACCAACTGAGCCACCCAGGTGCCCTAGGGGGCCATTGTTTAGCGGGTAC
The DNA here is from genome assembly GCA_004023965.1 of Spilogale gracilis. Lineage (NCBI taxonomy): Eukaryota > Metazoa > Chordata > Mammalia > Carnivora > Mephitidae > Spilogale > Spilogale gracilis. The sequence goes on from PITA01006508.1 coordinate 81,533, forward strand.
AGTTCTTATTGGGGATGATGACTAAGTTCTGGGAACGGATGGTGGTGGTGATTGCACAACAATGTGAATGTAATTAATGCGACTGAATTGTAGAACTAAAAATGGCTAAAGGTTAAATTTTATGTTCTCTTATTTGGCCATAATAAAATCTCAAAAAAAGATAGGAAAGCAAATGGGAACAGTGCTGGTGCAGACAGGTAGAAGGGGCAGATAGGAAGAGCAGAACAAAGTTCAAGACTGAGGAGCCCAGCTGCAGCTGCCCCCAGGAGCTCAGCCCCATCTTGGTAATGGAGGTGGAGGCCCAGTGGCCAGCATCACTTATCCCAGGCAGCAGCCTCTGACACGTCCAGGGCCAGGAGCCCACAGAGGGGCTGGCACAACATCAAACAACACAACAGGTGATCTGGCAAGGCTGAGTGGCAAGGCCAAGGGAAGGGGAAATAGACTGGGCTCTCTGAACACCATGCTCCATGCGTGTGGATAGCAGGGGTAGTGGTGGAAGGGCATTGAGTGCAATGGGCCAGTTCTCTTTTCAAGTGGAATGGAAATAGTTGGCTTTCACCTACTCACTGTCCCAAAGCTACCCCATCACTGGCTCAGAGCACATAGGCCCCTGTGTAGAGCAGGTAGTGCCAGGGCCTTCCTGACTCACAGTGGAAATACAGTCTCCAGTCTTTTCGAGGACCTCGTATATTATCTCATTTGCTCTTCCCCGCAAACTTCGACGTGGCTAATACTGCCCCCATTTTACAGAGAAGAAAACTAAGTTCTTTGTCTAGGGCCACATAGTTAAAGCAGATCTAAAATCCAAACCAGAGTTTAGCAAAGGCTACACTTCTTCCACAATATTGCCTTGAAGGTGCTTTCCAGATACGAGGGCTCACTTTCTCTTTTTCTTTTAGGGTATAATGCAGTGATCAAGAACACAGGCTCTGCGAGCGGACAGACCCAAACCCCACATCTACTGTCATTACCTGTTTGACCTTGAGGAAGTTAGTTAATATCTCTGTTCATCAGGTTTGGCAGTGAGAAACTGGGGATAATAATAGTAACCTCGTTAAAATGTTTTGCAAGATTTTCAGATAATTAAATAATCCACATAAAGGCACGCTTTTGAGTAAGCACTGAAATGATTATGGTGGTTATGATGGAATGCTATCCATCAGCCCATTTCATCTTCTGGGTGTGGAGCCACTAGGGGCCTGCTCACCAGTCTGAAGGTGAGTGTGGAAGTAGAGCAGTATTTCCTTGGCTTCTGCATAAAGGAACCTTATGGTTGGAAGGGACTTAAAGTCTTTTTTTTTTTTTTTTTTTTTTTTAAGATTTTATTATTTATTTGACAGAGAGAAACACAGCCAGAGAGGGAACACAAGCAGGGGGAGTGAAAGAGGGCGAAGCAGGCTTCCCGCCAAGCAGGGAGCCCGATGTGGGACTCGAACCCGGGTCTCCGGGATCATGACCTGAGCCGAAGGCAGTCGCCCAACCAACTGAGCCACTCAGGCGCCCCCGGGACTTAAAGTCTTTTAGACTAATCTCTTGTCCAGTGTTAGAAACCATTCTCCTCTTGCTGTTGCCTATGAACATACTCATTAGCGCCTGCTCTCTCTTATATTAAATTGGGACCTAATTTGTGATCTCCAGCACCCTAGTAATCGGTATGCATTCTCCAAGTCTTACAACCCTTTCATGATAGCTTCTCTTATCTCCTCTCAACAGGTGAAGAAACTGAGGCCCAGAGTCCTATGGTTAACTAGGGTCAAGCTGGGCCATGAACCTGTGTCTGCCTGATTCCAAAGCTCATATTCTCAGCTATTACATGATGCTTCTGCATTTGATAAGAGAGGAAAAATCTACCACATGGTAGAGGGGAAAGGAGCTATGGCTGAATTCCAGATCTATCATTTAGTGAGCATCTAGCATTTAATGAGCATTCTTTGGCATCAAGTACTCTATAACTTATTTTTACAGATAAGAAGACTGAGGAGCAGACTAGGGGGCTCAGTCGATTAAGCGACCGACTCTTGATTTGGGCTCAGGTTACAATCTGAGTCCTGAGATCAAGCCTTGCCTGGAGCCTCACATCGGGCTCCATGCTCAGCAGGGACTCTGCTTGTGATTCTCTCCCTTTACCTCTCCCCACTGTGTGCGCACACGCTTGTGTGCTCCCTCTTTCTCTCTCTCTCCAAAATAAACAAATAAATCTTGGTAAGGAAGGCGAGTTTCATATTTATATTAACACCTTTCCTTTTCCTATCCTGTTTCTCAGGACCTCAGCTTGCTCATCTTTAGATGGAATCAATACTCACTTCCATTTCATTCATTCTTTAAAGTGTTTCTACTGAGTTCTAGACCTTGTTTTGTGTACAAAGATACAATAATAGAAACTATGATTTTTATGTTTTCTTTTTGCCTGGCACACTTACATGTATCACATGAAATTATGAATGTTAATGAATCAAAAGGACTCCATGGTAGCTGTTCGATAAATGGTAATAGTTATTATTTTTCTAGATCACAACCTTAAACCTTTTTTCAATGGCCCCATTTTCTATTGTCTTCATTCATGTTTCCTTTTCTTTCTTCCCACTTTCTTCCCTAGTTTGAAGTTACATTAGTGCTAGATTTTTGGTGTTTGCCTAGAAAACTTAACGTGTGTATTTAACTTAAAAACTCCTGATGATCAGTATCTTTAACCCCTTCCCAAATAACACAAGGACCTCAGAACACTTGAACGTCAATTATTCACCTTCCAATTTATATGCAATCGTTACTAGGGATTTTAACTGTAGTTTCCTTTTATCCCTGTAAATTAGACATTTGTTGTCTTTATTTTCTTTGACATCAGTATTCAGATTTAGTACCATGTTTACAATTTGCTTTGCTCATCATTGTCTCCTGAATTTGAGATTTCTTTTAAGGTAATTTTTCTTCTTCTGAACCATTTCCTTTAGGAGTCACTATTGGTAGAAACTTGTTTTTGTTTGTCTGCAAAGGCCTTTATTTGCCCTCATTCTTGGAAGATTGTCACTGATGCTAGAATTCTGTGTTAGCAGTTATCTTATCAGAGCTTTGAAGATACTATTCCACTGTCTTGTGGTTCTTCTCCTTGGGGTTGAGAAATCAGTTGTCAGTTTAAATGTCATTCCCTGGAGAGCAATTTACCTTCTGGGTTTACTCTAAAATAATTCACCTGTGTTGTTCTGTAGCTTCATTTTGACATATCTAGGAGTGAATTTTATTTATCCTTCTTGGGATTCATTAGGTATCATAAATATGATTGTATTGCATTGATTCTTGACCCCTACTTCTTAAAATATTGTCATATTCCTATTTTCTCTATTATCTCCTCCTGGAACATTATTTAAAGGCACACTGGGATCTTTTTACTCTATTCTAGGGATGGGCAGACTATAACACATGGTCCAAACCTGGCCTGCTGCCTGTTTTTGTAAAGGAAGTTTGTTCAGCATCTGGCCATAGCCCTTCATTTACATATCAACTACAGGCTGCTTCCACACTCCACACAGCAGAGCTGAGTAGTTATCACAGAAACCATATGCTACAAAGCCTGAAGTATTTACTCTCTGGCCCCTTAAAGAAAAAGCTTGTCAACCCCTTCTCTATTTTCCTGCCTCTAAAGCTCTTCCACATTTTCAATCTTCCATATAATTTCTTCAGGAATATCTTCCAATTCACTAATTTTATCTTCAGCTTTAATATATTATTTTTTAAACTATTCATTGAAATTTAAATTTCCTTTATTGTGATTGTAGAAATTTTTCATTTCTAGAACTTCCCTTTGGATATCTGCCTGGTCAGTTGAGTTTCCTGTCCAACATTTTTTCAGTACCCTCTTTTCTCTTATGACGTTTTTAAAAAGATTTTATTTATTTATTTGAGAGAGAGAACGGGGAAGGGACAGAGGGAGAGAGAATATCAAGCAGAGATCACTGCAGAGCCCGACATGGGGCTCGATCTCAGGACTCTGAGATCATGGCTTAAGCTGAAATCAAGAGTCACATGCTCAAACAACTGAGCCAACAAGGTACCCCACTTATGACATATTAAAATATCTATTTTAAATTATTTAATTTACTTTATTTTTATTTTAAAAAGATTTTCTTTCAAAGTAATCTCTACACCCGAAGTGGGCTTAAACTCACAACTCTGAGATGAGGAGTCCCGTGCTCCACTGACTGAGCCAGCCAGGTGTCCCTATTTTTTATACCTAATAACCCCAATATCAGCAATTTCTGTGGGCCTGATCTATTTGGTTTATTTCTTTTGCTCAGCTTCATTGGTAATCAGGGAACTGCAGATCAAGACCACTAAGAGATACTATTTACACCACTCAGTTGGCAAAAATCAAAAAGTCTGATGATACCAAGTACTCGAAAGGACATGGAAAAATAGCATCTCTTATACTTGACTGGTAGGGACAAAATTACTATAAATGTATTGGGAAACAACCTGTTATTATCTTGCAAGGTTGAATATTCATATACTAAGACCTAGCAATTCCCTCTGAGATCTATACTCAGGAGAGACTGGCACATATGCACCAGGAGACATGAACAAGAATGCTTATGGCAGTTCTGCTCATAACTGTGAGAAAGGGTGATACCTTCACCAACACAATATTATATAGCAGTGAAAATAACGAACTATAGCCACATTCAACAGGGATAGGTCTTAGTATCGTAATATTGAATTAAAATTAAAAAGCCCCGTAAGACACAGTATATATTTTTAATAAAGAATATAAAGCAAGGGGCGCCTGGGTGGCTCAGTTGGTTAAGCAATTGCCTTTAGCTCAGGTCATGATCCTGGAGATCCGGGATCGAGCTCCACATCGGGCTCCCTGCTTGGCGGGAGGCCTCCTTCTCCCTCTCTCACTCCCCCTGCTTGTGTTCCCTCTCTGGCTGTGTTTCTCTCTGTCAAATAAATAAAATCTTAAAAAAAAAAAAAAAATATATATATATATATAAAGCAAAACTAAATAATATATTTGCTTAGGCGTACACATATTTATCAAGAGAATGATAAACAAAAAATTTAGGATAGTGGTTGGAATGGGTGACGAGGTGGGAACAATGGGAAAGGGCACATAGGTAGATGCAAGTTATGGTAGTGATCTTATTTTTGGCTTGGATGGTGGGTTCAGGTGTCTTCATTAGGTTATTAAAATACTAAATAGCCTACATAAATAAAGTGAAGAGACATGCATAAACCAGTGAAGGAAATGTATCATGAATATTTACTTTTGCGCATGAGAGAACTAAAGCTAGAGATGAGAGAAAAAGAAAAATAGGTTTCCACTATTTCTGCCTGCAACATTTTTTAATCTGCACGATCAAAGATAGCCATGGATCCCCCAAAACTTAGCAAGACCGTTTTAGATGAGAACTTCCATTGTCAATTTCATGGTCTAAAATTGCCCTTGAACAACATAGTATACTGCATTCGACCCTATGAGACTAATAAGAAAGTGTCGATCAACTTAGAAATTGTAATTCTGACAGTGAGGGTGCAGCCCATATTCCTCTAGGGCTGAAAGCCAGAAGTGGGGAGTGCACAGAAAGAAGGTGGGAGGGAGACAGCTGCGGTGATCCGGTCTCTCCTTGGGATGGGGAGAGGTGGAAGAGAATTCTACATCATTCAGGAGGGAGGGAGACTCAGGGAATTAGCAACTGGGGGCGAGGCCCAAGGCCCGGCTCCTCTTGGATCCAAAGTTTAACAATTGGGGGAAAGCGCCAACCCCTTCTGGCTGAGACTTCCTGGGGTCCTACAGCCTGTGCCAACCCCGCCCAGCCAGGGAGCACTGGGCCCAGGGCTCGGGAGGGGGACGAGCCCCAGACTTCCTCCCGCACCGGGTCTGCCCGGTGGGAGGGCAGGCGGAGAACCCCACACTGGGAGTCCGAGGGCGCAGCTCTGCGACCCACACGCCCCGCGCATCCCCTTAGGCTAGTCCAGCCTCCGGTCCCTCCCCCTCGCCCTCGCCCCCACCCTTGCAACCGGTCGGCCTACTCCGCTCCAACCGGGTTCCCAAGGCCACCGGGCCCCTGGGAGCAGATGGGGTCACTAACGCCCCAACCCTTTCCAAGCCTGGCTCCACGCCCAAGCCCTCCAAGAAAGCGAGCGCCTCCACCCTGGCCAGCTAGCGATGGCTAATGGAGGGGGGGGCAGTGACCCACGGCGGCCCAGCTCCCTCCCTCCCCCCGCGCCCCACCCCGGGAGGAATCTCCACCCTTGGGCCTCAGGACTCGGAAGGGAAGCCAGAAGGGAGGCGGGCCAGTTCTCACCCCGCCCTTCCCTTCACCTGGCCTCCCTAACACCCCAAGAGCAACGCCCTGTGGTTTCAAGGGCTCAGCCAACTGCTCTGCAGGGTTTCTTCCCCGTGAGAGCCTGACCCTGAGCTGGCCGGGCCGCTGGCAACGGGGTCCAGTTCCACACTTTGCCCTGCAGGGCAGGCTCCCTAAATGTTGATGATCAATGCTTGCATGAGGTCCCAGGGCTGGGAGGAAACTAGGGTGGTTCTCGGATGTCAGCAGGAAAGACACTGTTCACATCCAGCTGGAAGGGAAGGCCCAGGTACATCCCAGATACTCTAACATAGGCTCTTCCAGTATATGCAGAGAGAACGTCTCAGTTCTCTGCGGTGCTGGGATGAGGGGGAAGTAAACTGGAGGGCACCCCACTGCACCTGTGGGAAACCTGAGCCCTAGAGTAGAACCTGGCCTGGTCAGGGGACAAGTGGGAACCATGTGCTTTCTGTGGCCTCAGTTCTGCTCTAAGATTGAGGGGCTGGAGTTATGGCTCCGTCCAGCCCCAATATAATGGGATTCTAGACCTTCTGGCCTTAATGGATCACTGGCTCGGCTCAGCTCAGCGTCCTCAGGAACACGTCTGCACTCTGACGATGCACTTTCACACATAGAGAGTGCTTTTAACTTCTGAAACACTGTAGATTCCATACTCCTCCCCTGGTTATCCTAATGATCCTTTGTGATTAGGAACGAATAACAAATGAGGAAACTGAGTTCAGAGGTTAACCCGCCCGATCAAGGCCATGCTGTTAGCTAAGGGGCTTGTTCAAGAGTGGAATTCAATTAAGGGGCTCTTTTTAATGCCTGGAGAGTCCCAGATGCTTCACCTTCTTTGAGCGACTCAGTCGCACTTGCTGGGACTCGCCCTCCCATCTACAGTCATAGAGAGAATCCACCACACCCAAGGAAGAGGGCTCAAATTTTATATAAGCTGGAAAAGTGGCCTTCCAAACCTCAGAGGAGTCAGGTCCCCAACCAAAAACCTTCATACATCATAACCCACATATTTTAGGCCCTCTGGAGTGTACAAAGCACTTCCATATCCATTACCCCATGTGATTCCAGTAAGAACCCTATAAGGTATTTGGGACTCTATTATCTGCTATCTTAAGTAGAATGAAAGGGCTACAGTTTAGCAGTTAAGTGACATGTGCAATGATAGCACCCTGTCTACTTCCTGTGTGGCTGTGGAAGGTTCTGGAAGAACCAATGTGATCATAAGCTTCCTCTACATTCATAATGGAAACCCAAAGCATCTCTCTCCATTTTGCCCATCTATCTCCCTAAGATGGCCTCACAAGAAGGGAAACCTCCCTGTATGCCAAGGGACAGACGATGGACACAAAGTGGTGGCAGTCTTCCCCAGAGTCACACAGTGAGATGGCACCAGCTCGTGGATGAACCCAAGACCTCCTATCTCAGCTCTGGAGACTGCCCTGATCTCATATCAACATTCTTTGGGTAAGACTGTTTGTCATGGAAGCCACCAGGACTCTGTCACTCTTGAATTTATAACAGGTGGTTGCTGCAACCTTCAAGAGGCTGGCAACTCAGCTGTCATTCCCAAGAGGTGTCGAGTCACCTACTCCAAGCATCACTCTGGCCTGTCCTATACCTAGATGCTCTCTTTGCCCCCCGCCTGCATTTGCTCATTGTCTTATGACTAGTGACAGCCTCCTGTTCTTCCTTTCCACCTCCCTACTCTAGTCTTGGATGAATTTAAAAAAGAAAAAAAAAAGTCTTTTCTTTAAAAATAGAGCCGCAGATAAAACCTAGCCAGCCTCTTTCACACATACACATTTCAGAGAAGGCAGACAGGAAAGCCTCCTGGTTCTGGCTACCAGAGGCCCATGTGTGAGCACACACCCACCAGCAAGGGTCAGCCCTTGGTGAGTAATGCCACTCACAGGTTTATAGGGGGCTTGATGGAGGGTGTTGCGTGTCTTCTTCCAGAACTCCTGGCCCTTAGCTGAGCCTGTGTAAAAGCCACTTTGCTTTTGTGACTCTCACTTCAAACACAAGCGGGCCTGCACATTCATGTGGGATCGCAGACACACAGAGGGAGGGACGGAGCTTCTCAAAGGCAATTCAAGAGTCGCAAGCTTTTCTCCTCTCTTGGATCTCTTCATCCCAGGCTCAGACCTCTGTGACCCTCCCTGGCTGGCTCCAGACTGTTCGCTTTCAAGGAAGAGGCTGCGGGGCATCTGTATCTTCAATTCTCCTCTAAAATCACACCAACCTTTTTTGCTGCTGGTCGCCTGCTATTATTAGATTCCCTGGACCCTATTTGAGACTGAGTTGTGGCCAATTCCTCATAACGTAGGAAAATGCTCACAATACAGATAGGATCACATAGGAAAAAATTAGAACCCAAACCACAACTTTCAGGGGCACCTGGCTGGCTCAGCTGGTGGAGCTATGTCCCTCTTGATCTTCAGGTTGGGGGTTCAAGCCCCCACACTGGGTATAGAGATTACTTAAAAATAAAATTTTAAAAAGAAATAAAACCTTTAAAAAATCTATTTAATGGGTTTCCAATTTTTTAAAAAAAAGTATATACTCACCTATAGGTATAAAAGAATACTAGAGAACACACCAAAATGTTAACAGTTATCTCTGGACTTACAAACATCTTATTCTTTCTTTTATGTTTTTCTAAATGTTCCAAACTCTCTAGAATGATCTTGTACGGAAGCAGTACAGAGCTCAGATTCTGGAGAGGCATGGTTTGAATTCCATACACTCCACTAAGTAGCTGTGGGGCCTTGGATAAAATATTTTCTCTCTCTGAGCCTTGGTTTCTTCTCTGGAAAAAAGGAGATTAGGAATAACACCTTCCTCGCAGAAAGGAGGAGAAAAAGGAGGTCATGCAATTTGAACATTTGGTATGGGTGCCTACTATATAGTAAGTGCTCAGTAAATGTTAGAGATTTTTACACAATCCTTTTATTGGGCTTGGAGGGGCTAGAATCTGTAAACATAAAGAACGACTTTGCTCAATAGCCAGCATTCAAATTAAAGGATGCTGGGAAAACAACAGAAGCCCGCCTGAACTCGCCATGTCTCTGAAAGTGACTGGAACAAGTATAATTACTGTGTACACTGGAGTTTAGAAATGTCATGTCCGTATTAAAGGCGTCAAAGGAGGCGTGATGATGGAGAGCAACTCCTGGCTGGCAGGAGGAAACACAGATTTTTTTTTTTTTTAAACAAAACAGGGGCACCTGGGTGGCTCAGTTGTTAAGCATCTGCCTTCAGCTCAGATCATTATCCTGGAGTCTCGGGATCAAGCCCCGCATTGGGCTCCCTGCTCAGCAGGAAGCCTGCTTCTCCCTCTCTCACTCCCCCTGCTGTGTTCCCTCTCTAGCTGTGTCTCTGTCAAATAAATAAATAAAATCTTAAAACACACACACACAAGACTAAGATCAGACCACAGAATAATTGATCAAACTAAAAGTAACATGCTAAAGAAAAGTATACAAAGCAGAAAGTATGAGTGGGTAAGCGCGGGATATGCCCCCCTGGGCTTAATTAATTATTATTAATTAATAATAAAAATTATTATTAAGGTAATAGAAGCAGAGTTGCCCGAGGCTCGGGCAGGATGACTAAGGAACCGACTGGGAAACAGGCCTGACTTCAACAGGGGCACAAGTTAGCTGCCAGTTAGACAAGGACGTTGGGATCGGGACCCGGGACTGGGCCGGCCCTGCGGAGCTCCGGGGGACAGCTGTTCACAGCACAGGCGCAGGAGACCAGCCGAGCTAGTGGGATAATGTGCCCTCTGCTCGTCCCCGTACAACTGTGATCCTGGATTGCCTCACATGACACTTAAGCCGGTGGTCTTCCGATGCCCTGCCCCGCTTCGTGCTAAAGATACTAGGTGGCATGGGAGAGCAGAGAGGAGCAAAAAGGGAATTATCACCATGGCCAAAATTCTAAAATGGAGCCCCAGCCTTCTTCCCACCTTGAAGTAGTGGCCACAGAGTTATAGTTACATAATTATAGAGAGTTATACTCCCAGCATGGGTCCCAGAGAGGGAAAGACGACAAGGAGGGGGAGACACAGCTTGGCTCAATAGTTCTGGGGTGCCCAGTCCCTAAGCAGGGCCTCCTGGGACACTGACTCCTGTTTCTGTTCACTCACTCATCACCCCACTTCCCAGGGAGTGACCCCCACTCTTCGCCACTTAAGCGGGGACCAAGCACGAGCTGCCTCCCAGGGCAGTCACCACATCCTAGGTGCTCTTGCCTCCACACTTACAAGTTTTCTTTTTCTCATTCTAGCTTTGCACATTCAAATGCCTACGGGACAAAGCAGAAAAGTCAGTGAAGCAGGCTGAGCAGCAGGTGACAGGGGGAAGAAGGAACCCGGCAGACACTTATCTGGACTGAAAAAAGCTAGTCAGCCCCCCGCTCAGTGTTGCCCTGAGAAAGAGGGAGTCAGCACTTATCACTTCTGAGATAAAGCAGGAAATCTGGATTTCTCTTTGAAATCTTTGGATTTTTAAATTTTGGTAACCAATTCTCATTCATCCGCAGAGTTGTTTAGTAGGAGGAAGCAGAGAATTTGAGGTTGAAGTGTCCTTGAAGGACACCTAGGTCAAACTGCTCAGGTCACACATGAGCAAACTGAAGCCTGGATGGAAAGGCTCAGTGATTTCCCGAAAGTGATAAAGCAGCTCGAATGGTTCCAATCCCAGGTCTCCCCACGTCTCATCTAGAACTCATGCTTCTAGATGCCAATGGCCTTGGCCATTCCTCAGGCACCAGACGAGGGAAGTATGGAACAGAGAAGGTGACCCCGGGAAGAAAGAAGGTAAACTTTGCCATGATCTTGACTCCAGTTTACGGAAAATTTCTTTGTTTTTGTCCAGTTATTTATCCATCCACCCAACATTTAGTGCCGATCGTCCTAGAAACCCAGGGCTGCGCTAAACACTGGGTGTTCAGAGATGACTAAGGTACTACTCCTCGTTCCAAGCGGCTCACAGGCTGTGAGTGGGCTCAGCTGACGCTGTCACCAGCACCGGCCAGCTGACGCAGCCCGCCAACCACGCTGCCACCGGCCAGCTCACATGAACTCTTAGCTAAAATTCACACCCTCATTTCCTCTAAAAGCATCTCCCATTACTGGATGCCATCCTTGAGAAACTGGGAGGGGACTGGAGAATGTCCCTCCCTCCCAGAGGACCTGGAACACTTAAGCGACCCACAGGAAGCAGGAGCGAGAACTGGGACCCAACCTGCTGCTCGATGCCAAGGTCCTTCCAGCTCAGGGAAGGCAAATCCTGCTTTATGTATTACCTTGGCAGAGCTGCCACCTTATTCCAGCTAGAGTCTCTGTGTGGGTGTGTGTTGGGGGGAGGGGAGGAGGGCTCCAGGACCGGGACTCCGCCCATTTATCAAGTGGCCCTGCACAATTCCAACGGCAGCTGGCAGCTGACCTGTGTGAGCAAAGACTAACCGCATCCTTGGGCCACAGCGTGAGCTAGGCTAGCTCCCTCCATTGCCAAGAGGTCTCCCAGCATTGGCTCTTACAGCGTGTCCTTCCAGGGGAGGAATGCAGGGCAGGAGCCCACGCGGTAACACGGTTGCTGCCATTCTGTCTTCTTTTCCAGGACTGTGGTTGCACAAATATCAGGCACATCCCTGGAGGGTAACCCGTCATGGGAAATGACAGAACCCATGCTTGGCACCCGTGGGCCCCTTGGTGGACAGCTGCAGGCGGTTGGGGCCTCTGGGCCTTTCGGTTACAGCCTGCTGTTATCCTTCAATAAACGTACTGAGCCCAAAGATTAGCAGGGAGCAGGTAGGCAGGCTCATGGCAGGTTCCACAGAGAAGAAAAAGAAATGAAAGGTTAGAAGAGGAAAAACTTTAAATATGGTGAACACCTACTCTCTGCTAGCAGCTTGGAGCATGAGAGAATTGAGTCCTGAAGATCAAATGATGTGTCTGTGGGCACACAGTAGCCCAGGCAGACTTGAGCCCAGTTCCACTGGATGCTTCCAAATCCTCACTCTTACGAAGTACCATGCTGCTGGGACTGGGAATGCTGACGGGATGACCGAGAACACAGAGCATTGTTACAGAAACAGGCCTGGGGAGATCCAGGACTTGGTAAGCTCTGACGCCTGGGGCTAAAAGCCTAATGGAAATTGGCATTCTTTTCTCTGACCATCAAGGAACTTGGCATTCATTTCCTAGTTCCAGGAAATAGATTATCCAGGGTCAGGGAAACCTCCTTTCCCCCACTTCTCCCCTCACAAGACAAAGTGTCTTAAGTCAGATGTGCCTGCCAGGAAACAGGATGATTCCAGGAGCATCCACGTTTCTTGGGACCCCTCCACACTGAGGGACAGTTCCTAATGTCCCCCACCAACACAAACCGTGGGCCCGGGAGTGGGGATCAGAGGCACACTCAGTGCTTGTCCTCTGACCACAGGAAGCCCAGGAGTAGCAAAGCAAAATCCACTCAGTTTTTTACTGAGTCCTTACTATGGGCCAGCTACTGTTGCAGGTGCCTAGCATACATCAGGGAACAAAGAGACAAAGAAACTTGCCCTCTTGGCGTGTATATTCCAGCAGAATCAAAGTAAAACAGTCTTTTTTGTGGGAGGCAGTGGTGCATGATAGGAAAGATAGGAGTCTCAGTGTCAGACAGGCCTGGTCAGAGATCAGTCCAACCTTAACCAGCCAGAAGATCTCTGGGCGAGCTACTTAACTCAGGGGGTGGTAGCTTTCTTACCTGTGAAACTGGGAGGACAGCATGCTGTAGTAGTGCTGTAAGGGTTAAAACTAATGTATATGCAAAAAAGGGGGAGCGGCTCCTGGCTGGCTCAACCAATAGAACATTGAGCTCTCATCTCTCCTCTCAATCTCTGGGTCTCTTAATCTCTGGGGTCATGAGTGTGAGCCCCAAATTAGGTGTAGAGATTACTTAAAAATAAAATCCTTTTTTTTTTTTTTTTTAAAGTAGGCTCCATGCCCAGCCTGGGGTCCAACACAGGGCTTGAACTCTCGACCCTGAGATAAAGACCTGAGCTGAAGTCAAGAGTCAGATGCTTAACTGACCTAACCACTCAGCTTTAAAAAAATCATGTATAAGCAATGCCTGGCATATAGCAGGGTTCACAAATGCTGATCGTATTTTTCTAGGCCTCCTAGCTGAACCCCCCCAGATTCTGGGACAACTACTCATATACCCTCTATTTAGAGGCTGAGACCAGGGCATCATCTCTACAATGTCCTGGTGTGGTGAAGAACATACTTGGGTATGAATCCATGACGGTCCTCCCACTGCCCTCCAGCAGGCCACAGATCACTGGCTCAGAGGTGGACACGGGACCTAAGCTAGAATCAGCCTCTCTTGGCATCTCTTTGGACTGAGAGACTAGGTTCATCTACTTGTAGAGCTAAGTAGGAAGGTCATACGGATTTGGAGCCTGAACCCGCTGTCTGGGTTGACCACAGTGGCTACCGTGCCTGCGAACAAGGGAGAAGAGAGGGAGTGCACATAGGTCCAGAGAGAAGCCCCCACTGTGGGGGGCTACACTTTTCCCTACTAAGGTCTGTGCTATCTCTCTGTAAACTTCTAATAAAGCGTTCCCCCTTTTTTTGCAGTTTTGTAACCAGATGAACTAGAAGACAAATCCTGCACCTGTCTCAGAAGGTGGTTGTTGTGACATAGTGTGAAAGCAGCTGGCATTTAGTTGACATTCAATAAATGCTGTCGAATCTCCCTATGTTCTTGTCAACCAGTCACTCACTCAGCAAGGAAGAGAGGAAATCTATATATGTTTTAGGCTAGCGTTGGACCACAGCCTTATGCTGTATGGATACATTTATTAATTTGTAAAATGAAGACCTGACTCCTGTTGCAAATATTACCTGCGATAATCCTCGTATCTAGTTCATAATGAATGAATGGTGGGTTGGATTATCACTTCTACTCCTGTCACTATTGTTTAAGACACGTGTTGTGCTGGGGCTTGATCTAGGCAAGGAGGGAGGACTCAGGGAGAGCAGCATCTGGGGCAGGCAGTGAGAGAACAGAGAAGGATATGCTACGTAGTGGGGTCAAGGGTGGGGGGCAGCAGAGAGAAGGAATGGAAACAAGCAGTCGGAGAGGGAGCCCGGGGGGGCTCAGGCGGATTAGCATCTGACTCTTGATTGGGCTCAGGTCATGATCTCAGGGTTGTGAAATTGATCCCAGTGTCAGGTTCTGTGCTCAGCACAGGGTCTGCTTGGGATTCTCTCTCTCTCCACCTCCCTCTGCCCCTCCCCCTGTGCTCTCTCTCTAAATGAATTAATAAAATCTTAAAAAAAAGGGGGGGGGAATGAAGGAAGAAATAAGCAGTGGGGAATGAGAGAAGGCCCTGAAATACGAAGCCTTACGCTTACCTAGCACTTGGACGCCCCTCGCCCATTGGCGTGTATGCCAGGCTTCCCCCACCGCATTTCATTTATCCATCACAACACTCCACAGGGCAGATCAAGAAAGGTGATGATGTATCTATGTTATATGGAAACACTGGAATTCACTGAAGATCTGCATCATAGGTACCAACTAAATCTACATCACTCTTTTATCTGGTGATACCACAGTGCCTCTGGAGGGTAGGGGGAGGGGCTGAAATGGGAGGTAAGGATTGGAGGAGAAACTGGAGGGTTTCTCTGGGAAGTTCATGTTCTCATTCCAAGGTCTCATTCAGATCCTTTCTCGGCATCTCAGCAATGGAACGGCTCTGCCTGTTCCGGCTCAGAGGCTCTTGGTTGTAAGCAAGAGATCGCAAAGTCAGACAAGCTGGGGTAGTGGCAGCTTAAGGACCGATATAGTAGGCTAGATGGGATGCCCAGCTTCCGCATCGCGCCCTGGCTCAGCTTCCTCTGGTCAAGGACAAGAGCATAGCCTTCACCATCTGGCAGAGGTTCAGTGGTAACATGGGGCTGCCCTGCAGTGGTCTCCAAGGCCCCTCTCAGCTCAGTGATGTATGGAATCTAGGTCTTTTTTTTTTTTTTTGGAATCTAGGTCTTACGTTTCTGAGGTCAGGGGTTTTCTTTCCCTGCTCTCCATGGACACAAATTCAAGTTCTCTGGAACACTGTGCCATTCAGGGCTTGCTGTGGGCCCCCAGGCTCAGGACACTTGTCCTTGAGCTGAAAGGAGGTGGGTCTTAGCTACTCTGCATCCTGGACATGACTTCTCCCCAGACCCTAACGTAGTGCCTGGTACACAGTTTGTGCTCACTTCATGTTTGTTGAATGAACAAATGAATAAATGAACAAGCATATGGATGGCAGATTGGCCTGGCAATAACATCTGCCCATGCTGCCTGTCACACGACAGTGGCCCCAACCTGCTGACTCTTAGCCTCCAAATCGGAGCTCTGCAGCCAACCCAGCAGAGTCAGGAAGAAGTAGAGATCAGAGGGCTTCCCCAGCACACTTCCTCTGACCTTTCAGAGATGCCACACCCTGCGGAAAGGGCAGGGCCGGGGATACCCGGGCAGGAGTGAGGTTCTGCCCACCCCTCTCCAGGATGTCAGCTCCCTGTCTCAATCACCTTGCTTCTCCCAGCTCCAGGCCCACTATCTGGGAGGAGCCGCAAAAAGTTCCAAGAGAGGAAACCCAGCTCCATTAGGAGTTCCACAGTGATGAGGGTGGGGCCAGCAGTGCTTCTCCTCTGCATTTTCTTCTGTGCTAATGACCTTGAGTATTAAGAAAAGCAGAAACAATAATGATCATGGCACAGCACTTAGATGGTTTCTGGCATTTTCCAAAGTGCTTCCAACCCATGACCTCACCATGCTACTACACGTGATCCTTGGAGGGGCCATGGTGGTTGGCCCTGAGACTTGAGTAGACAGACTGGGTAAAAAGGACGTTGGACGTTGATGTGGGTCACACGTGTGGCACAGATGGGGTCAGGGGCCCAACCACAGACCTCCCCACAGAAGTGGGGAGAAGGGAGGTCTAGTTCTGACTTGGCCTCAAACTATTAAACTCGCCAGGTGTCCTTGGGCAAGTCAGTCCCCAGGTTTCAGTTTTCTCCCTTGCCAAAGAAGACAGTTGCACCGTTTTCCCGATTCAGTCCATCTCAAATGCCCTGGGTCAG
Source organism: Spilogale gracilis (assembly GCA_004023965.1). Classification (NCBI taxonomy): domain Eukaryota; kingdom Metazoa; phylum Chordata; class Mammalia; order Carnivora; family Mephitidae; genus Spilogale; species Spilogale gracilis. Next base: position 97,976 of record PITA01006508.1, read on the forward strand.
TAACATGAACAATCCCCAAGCCCTCTCTCCAGCCAAAGCCTGGTAACTGACCTCCCCTGCACCAAGGTCAGGAAGCCCCTGGAAAGGTGGACGCCAGCTGTGTCTGTCCTAACATGTTAATAGATGTCGTCTGACTGTGCCCCACAACGTAGGCCGTGGTACACACGGCAGGGAGGAAACATAAAAAAAACCATCCTAACAGTCCAGAAGCACCAGGAAAGCAAGCAGGCAGCGGGCTGCTGCTGAGGCCAGATGTCATCCTGCCCACAACCAAGGACTGGCTCAAAGGCTGGAGCCTTTCCAGCAGGTGGGGGGGGGGCATGGGTGGGCAGCAGACAGCCTCCCTCCGCCGCCACAGCATCCGACTCTCCATGACGCTCGGTGTCCTCTGCCCTAGGCTGGATGCCGCAGCCCGGCTCTTCTTCCCAACCCACCTTCTCTCCCGCCTCTCCATCAAATCTCTCCTCTCTCCTCATTCAGATACTGTTTAGCAACCACCTCCTCCAAGAATAATTCCAGGTGAGCCCTGCAAAATTCAGGTTTTTAGACCCAAGCATCACCAGGTCAGGTGCCACTGGGCCAGATGAGGCTTAAAGGGTGCGACCCTGTTCTCGGCTGCCACCAGACTGGAGATGGGAGGAAGGGGGTAGGTGAAGAATAGAATGGGTGTTTCCCATTTCCTCCTTTCTGACTTTTGCCAGCCTCAGCTCCCAAGATATGAGGCAGGTTATTGGGACAGAGGAATAGTGTGCTGCGGATGGACAGCACTCTCCTCTCTCCCCACGGGCAACTGACCTGGCCAGTAACCAGAAAGGCTAATGTTGGAATCTCAGCCAGAGTCGACAAGGGTTTGGCTAATGTGTCTACCTCCAGGGCCAAAAGTCTGCATTGAGAGGGAGGACAGGCTAGCCCAGCAGCTGGCCAAATTTCTCCAAACCCACATGCTTTGGATGAAAACCTCATCTCTCTATCTCACAGCACAGAGTACAGTCACTGATTTCTAGTATCTGCTAATATTAATACAAGGCTAAACCATATGAAATTGCCTTTTATAGGTCAAAAGTGGTTGCATCTTGGAAATTTCATATGGTTCATGGTTCAGTCTATAACTGAGGATTTCATGTTCTCTAGGAGAGCGTAAACCCCTTGAAAGCTTGGACCTCTGTATCTCTAGCTAATCTTTCTTAGTTTCTGGCTTAGGACATGGCTTTGAGAGGTATGGAGTAGATACTTTTTTTTTTTTTTTTTTTTTTTAAGATTTTATTTATTTGACAGAGAGAAACACAGCCAGAGAGGGAACACAGGCAGGGGGAGTGAGAGAGGGAGAAGCAGGCTTCCCGCCGATCAGGCAGCCTGATGCGGGGCTCGATCCTGGGACTCCAGGATCATGACCTGAGCTGAAGGCAGAGGCTTAACCACTGAGCCCCCAGGCACCCCTGGAGTAGATACTTCTTAATTGAACCTCCAGGCAGGTGAGGTGGGGAATCTTAGGACCTGTCCTACTCCCAGACTTCAGGAATGACTGTCCCTAGGACAGATTCCTTTAGGACACCTTACTTCTGGTCATCCTGGACAGAAGGATGGAACCTGGCTACAGGCTGCTGTGCTACATTGTGCTGGGCTCTAAGATAAAAACAGCTTGGTTTGGGCATTGAGAATTTTACCCTTTGTAGAAAAGGAGCCTTGAATCAGAAATGCCCTTGTCCACGCCTGGTTTCATTTCACA